>SNQN01001648.1:39418-56325 GCA_008642245.1 Bassia scoparia | reverse complement strand
CCCCCAATAATTTCCACAATTTATCTTTTGTATCTTTGAGATTTATGTTGCGATTTTAGATTTATAGGGTTGTTTTTGTCAATTGAGATCTTTACAATGAGAAATGTTACGTGGGTTTCGATGATTTTGCTTTGGATTGCAAGATTTTTGGCTCATTTTATCTATTTTTGCTCTTTTTAGGTTTTGTGGGGGTGTTTTATTGGTTGTTGATGATAGATAGCTGCATTTTAGATGAAATTTTTGGGATAAGAACATATTTTGAGCTGGTTTGATCATTGTTAATGTTGGGTTTTGGAGATGATGAGCTATATAGTTGGAAAATTAGGGTTTAATCTATGAAATCTTCAACTGCTGACTTGATCGTTTTTATTTCCGCTCTTAATCTTCAACTTTTTTTTCCTTAGCCTTCAAATTGTAGTTCCAAATTAAAGCTTCAAATTAATTATTGGGTAATATTGCATTCAACAGCAACTGAAGAATGTTAAAGAAGGGTATTTTTATTGGTATGAAGAAAAAGGATGAAGGAAAGGACGAAAGAGGGGAAGAAGTGAGAAATACCAAATTTCTTGATTCCAGCTGTTTTGGCCGATGGCAGGTGTAGACTGTGGGACAACCCCGCGGGGGGCTTGGGCCTACATCGATGTGTAGTGGTTGTGTGTGTCGTGGGCTTGAGCCACAGAATCCGCACGTGAGTGCGTTGGGGGAGTGTTGTCGAGTAAGGGGATCACCACCGTGCCTATATAGGTTAATCACGGACGCCCGAAACATTGGTTCCTAAACAAAGGCCCCACGGTCCGATCCAGTAACCAGCTCGTGGGTTCGGGGACATGGTACGGATTGAATCTTTGACCCAATCCGCCCGCATGTAGCGGCCTCTACTCGGTCTCATTGTAATTCCATTCAAACGCGATTATTGGATGCACGTCTCTTAGCAATTTCAAGCCTTATTAGCGCACTAACCCTAAGGTTACTAAGTGGGTTACTATTATGCAAACAATGACTTCTACAATGGATAATGCGATCACTTTGTTGTTAGTCAATATTAACAAGGAGCCTAGAAGACCGGTTGTCCATAATTATCTGACTTTAATGTGGTTCATATAATTTCCGGTTTTTATTTGGCAAAAGACACAAGTGAGACAATATATATATGCAATATACATATATGTCCCATCCTTACCTTGTTGCTGCAATCAAATAATCGTTAGTTTAAATAAAAAAGTGCCTCGTTAAAGATTGCTATACAAAATGCAAAGAAGACGTTAGTAATGACAAGCGACATTAATGATAACGATAAAATAAGAAGAATAATAAAGTTAATGAAAATGAAAACAACAAGATATGATAATTAAGCCTACATATTTACATGAAGCGATTAAAAGGTAGGTTTCTACATTTTATTAGTTGAATGGAGACTCGTAATAATTATTAATCAAGTTAGAAGAAAGTGAAATGGATGTTTTGGGTGAGTAATCTCAGAGTTATACCTTAATCTCGCTCGTCGAAAYRACTTGAAAGGACGCAAGAACTCGTATTTAGTATGTATTAATAGTGGAAAGAGAGTATGAATGAGAGAGTAAGAGAATACGCAAGTGTATAAGCTTGGTAACGTGTGAAGTCTTTTTGTGAAGTGAGGCAAAGGAGAGTATTTATAGGCACGGAGAACCAAAAACGAGCGTATATACGCTCAGAGGAGCGTATATACGCTCRGAGGAGAGTATATATGCTCGATTATTTCCTACCGAAAAATCTGATTCTTCTCAGATTGGATGAACCTAAACACCCCCTTTTGCAAGAAATACAGTTCTAGGGGGTTCTAGAACATTTCGAGTATTTTTTTGGTATTTTNATAGGCACGGAGAACCAAAAACGAGCGTATATACGCTCAGAGGAGCGTATATACGCTCGGAGGAGAGTATATATGCTCGATTATTTCCTACCGAAAAATCTGATTCTTCTCAGATTGGATGAACCTAAACACCCCCTTTTGCAAGAAATACAGTTCTAGGGGGTTCTAGAACATTTCGAGTATTTTTTTGGTATTTTTAAAGTATTTTCTGATTTTTTTTTGTATTTTTTGCGTATTTTGATTTTTGTAAATATTGTAAAATTCATAGAAAATTATAGAAAAATCGGAAACATAATCTAAAAATACTGGTGGACTCAAAAAAATGAGAGGAATGCAATGAAGATCACCAATATAAATTATTTAAAAAATCCTACAACTAAATAGAAAATTCTAAAAATAGAAAATAAATAAAAGAAATAAAAGAAAATATTTTTTGCCTCATATTCGACCTTTGCCTCATGATTTCGAGCATGACTTCACATATTTCGAGCTTTTTACGAGTTCAACTGCGTCTTTTCAGAGTCAAATCGATCCTGAAACGCTGTATGTTTCATCATCGATTACTCATTTGGGGAGACACATTTAGGTGTCTACAGCAGGTTACGTGATTTTGCTGTTGTTTTTAATTTTATTTTAATTTTATATTTTTTGTTGTCTTGCTTAAAATTCTGCAATTAGAGGCGCACTGCAAGCTGGGAAGGTGGTTGGTGGATTTAAGATTGAGAAAGAAGCTGGTCAATGGTCTACAACAGGATCTCATCAGTACCTTCCCCCTGATACATACCTTACTTGCAGGTACCACTTGTTAATTATATATAAATGGATGGTTGCATATAATTGTTACCCATATTTTCCTATATATAGAGTCCAAATTCGCATCTTCCCCGACAAATACATCAGTCTCTCTTGATTGCTTATCTTCACAACCTTAGTTGTTCCTGACCATTTTTAAATTTAGTTGCTGGTATTCTTCTTCCCAAACATGAAGCAACARYTCAGTTTGTTTCTTTTCTAATCTTTACATTATTTAAGTATTAATCACAGGTTTCATTTCAAACAAGTATTTGTTGTGCAAGATTACACTTAGGAACTCCTAATTAGCTCAAGAATTTTGTAGACTCTTATTTTATAGGATGGAGAATTGGGATTGTTATGTGTGTAGACTCGACTTCGTATGATTACTCTGTAAAAACTACTCGGGTGATATTCCCACTTGTCCAATTTGTACAGGTTTTTCTCAAGCAAGAAATAGAAAGCGACATGGTTACTCAAGCATCTATATCCAAAGGATGGTCGGAAGCGTGATGTTGCGGTATTTTTTACATGCAGGTAGGTACATGCTATTACCTCTAATTTAGATCATTAAGTTTTCCCTTTTTTTTTTGACCAAGATCATCAAGTTAATATTGTATTGTTTGTGCATGGCCTGTTCCTCCGGCGATTGAATGATATCTCATGCTGTGTCTTAGGTAGTATAATTGTATTCTATGCACTATTTCTTAATTTGGGATATAATTTTTTTGCATGATCTGTTTGTTAGTTAGTTAAAAGTGGTGTTTGGATTTGCTGATTTAATAAAAAATGTTGCATATTTGCATGAGTTGCTGATAGATATTGCACTTTGGTTCTGCACTTCAAAATTCATAAAGATTGATTTTTAATTTGAGCACCTTTCATGCTTCACCGTGTATTCTCTTCTGATGTCTAACAAAAGGCTTGCAGCGTTCACATGCTTTTCAACCATGCCATTGGTTTTGTGCTTTAGGGAAAAATGCAAATATGAGTACACCATAATAATAAAGTGACATTAAAACCTACAAATGGTCATTTCACCTCTTCAAAAATGATAGCGTCACATCTCCTGATTGTTACAAAATTTCACATCCCTAACACACTCAGTGAGAACAACCGTTTTTTTTGAAAATGACGAATTTGAAGAAAATGAAATAAGGTCCAAAAGGTAAAGAATGAAAATATAAAATGTAGGAAACCTGTATAATCAAAAGTTGTAAATTAAAGGATTATCCAGCTCATAATGCTAGCAGCCTTCTTCTTGGAAAGTCTATTTCAGTGATGTAGTTAGGAAAGAAGACGGCATATCCAAGTAAACAGTATCAGATTGTAGGTGTTCTGTTTGACATGTATGTATTGGTATAGTGGTATATGAATAAAGATGTATCATGTATTTCTTAGTTTACATGTATGTGTGACCTTTGTGGACCAAATTTTGAGAAAGGGTTTGGTAAGAATTTGTTGTTTGTATTTTAGCTTGTTTAATGTGATTTATTTTCATGTTTATCAACAATAAGAAAATACTTAAATAAATCTTGTATATAATTTGCATTTTCCTACTAATTCAACATGGAAAGTAGGCATTATTGAATGGCATTTAACATGCCATCAGGATCCATGTATTGTATCTCATGCTTTATTATCAAATGTTTGTTAACGTGCAATCTTCAAGTGGAGTTGCATCTGAGCTGTGTATTATTAGTTTCTATTCTCTATAACTCAGTTATAACTTATAAGCCTGTGCGTGTGAGCATTATGTACGTTTGGCTCAGCTGTCCTCCTTCCGTGTCCCTCCTTTGTGTTAAAGCACCTATCTTGGAATCTTGAATTACAACAAGTTAGATGCTCTAGCTGATCATGTAAACTGGAAGTGTAAATCACTAGAATGATAATGACATCTCAAATTTATTGTTGCTACAAGTTATCTCTGCATAAATGTGGCATTCACTGTGTGTGCCAATTTGAACTATTATTATTGCAAGTTATGATCAATGTTATTTTTTTCATGTATTCTAATTCTTTGCATGTCTTGCTGAGTACGGTAATTCTTCATTATCGTTCAAACAAGCCATGGTGATACAACAAGAATAGCGTTCTTTATCGCTCCATTTGTTTCATTTCTATCACCCTCCACAATATTGTGTTTCCCATTATCATGTGACAAAGTATTATGTGTAATTGATCATTTTGAATGTAGACTAATGTTAAGCACACCGTTCGGGGCACCGCGGCGCATCGCGCGTGTGCAACGGCTAGTATGTAATATATATATATATATATATATATTATATATATATATATATATAATATATATATATTATATAAATATTAATATAATATATATTATATATATTATATATATATAAATATATATTATATAATATATATATATATATATATATATATATATATATATAATTTATATATAGAAATATAGGATAGGCATGTGAAAACACAACCTTAGGTGAAAACTAAAACTTTTAATTTTGATCGTAGGATTTTGAGATGGACGATCACGATTTAATCTATAATATACTTGTATTTCAATCCGGGTACATTGAAGGTTTAAAGGGGTAAACGTATACTGTTCATCAACAATAGCTGAAAGTCTTGTGTACCCTTACTGCTTGTATGTACCCATTTTTGGTTTTCACGTTTTCATATAACATGTGGTTTTCACTGATTCTTAATATACGAGTGTATATATTATATCTATATTAAATATATATTATATATATATATAATAAATATATATAATTATAGATTACACTACCGTAATTAAGAATCAGTGATTTTGATTTCCTACTAATAAAAAAAATAAATTTATTTATTGTTCATGTTCTTTTGTTTCTTGTTTGCACATAAAATCAACATCTGAGCTTATTCTCATAAATGGATCGCTAACATGAACCAAAAAGTGACTATTTCGGGAAGTCATCCACAATAGATTTCCTCCTCCGCTTACGTTCGAGAGCCTCATTTCTGCAATCCAACTACTTCAAATCCTTTAAACTCATTCCACCAAGGACATTTTCGGTCCCTTTACCTTTTGAAATATCCTGACCCACTCTTTTTCGCATCGATGCCCTCTGAGGTCCCGTCTTCCATGCCCAAACACCGCAAACTGTTTCCCTTAGCCTGCTTGGCAATATCTGCAACACCAAACTTTCTCACGAAAAATTCATTAGATTCTATAATTATGCATCTTGAACCCCTATCTTTTGAATATGCTTTCTAGAGGCCAACTCTGTACACCATGAGCAATATTGGTCTTATAGGAGTCTTGAAGAATTTCCATTCAACAAAGAGGGATGCTACGATCATGCAACAGTCACTTAGCTACTCTCCATTTAAGCCACCCTGACTTTAATCCTTTGAGCCACATCTTGATTCATATCACCATTCTTTTGGATGATTGACCCAAGATACTTAAAGAATTCACTCATGACTATACTGAGTCCAACCTTACACTCCAACATTTGTCCCCTGTTGTGACCCAAAACAACATTTCATATACTCAGTTTTACTCCAACTTAGCTAAATCTTGAGATTCCAACCATGTTCTCCATTGCTCCAATTGACATTACCCCAGTTGTAGTTTCATCCACCATTAAATATATATTCATCTGCAACTAGCATACACTATGGTACCTCATATTGTATTGGTCTTGTCACTTCATCTATAACCAATGCAAAAAGAAAAGGCTTAACGCCGATCTTTGATGCAAACCAATTGTTATAGGAAGTCTTTGTCAATCCATCACAAGTCCTCACATTTGTTGACACATCGCCAATGATTCCTAACCAGGTCAATATATCCTTCGGGGAATACCTTTTTCAGCATTGCCCACCAAAATACATATCTTGACACTTTGTCATAAGCATTTTCTTAGATCGATGAAAACCATATGTAGGTCCCCTTCCTCGCCCTATAAAATTCCACTATTTGTCTTAACAAATGAATTGCTTCTATGTCGTGGATCTTCTAGGCATAAAACTAAAACAGGTTTTCGATATGCTAGTGTATGTCCTTAACCAATGTTCTATTACGTTGTCCCACAACTTCATAGACGTGGGGAAGCTAAGTGAGATAGGACCATTGAGAGTTAGATGGAGTGAGGTTTTTGCGGGAGGAGGATAGATGACACGGGGGATTAAAAAAAACAAAAGAAACCAATCACATTGTGGTTCTAGATGATAAAAGTTAATGCCGATAAAATGCTGATTGTTGTGTGATTATCAAAAGTTTGACTTATTAATAGAAAGATGATGCAATAGGATGGATTATTTAAGGATTTTTTCAAACTTCTATAAACAAAAGATGACCCATCCCCATTCACATTCTTCTCCCTAACGATAAAATGATAGTTGATTTGACACTAAAACTCCCCATTTGAGTGAAATGTCAAACAACTTTATTCTAATGACTATACACCTAACACGAGGAGCACCCCATGCATCTAACTGGTTACCCCATTACATGGGAACTACCCACGGTATTGGGTTCCCGATTATGAGACCCACACACAAATGGGGAAGCAAATGGGCAGCCAATGTTGATGCTCTTAAGTTTAGGATCAAATCGTTCATCAAATAATGACCTTAAAAACTCCTAGCTAGGTCGGGGAATTCACATATTCAACCAAATATTAATAGCTCATTATGACCTACTAACCATCTCGAGCCTCCCTCGATAACCCACATGACGCCTATAATACTCTCCAAGTATAACTCGAATGATACCTCGAATAAGTCACAATTAGAAAAGTAATATACTTTTAACACGCACTAGACTAACAAGCTTTGACCAAATTTTTGCCGAGCTCAACCGTTCGTTGATCGTGAACCATTGACTCGAGCTATGTTTCATATTTTCATCATAAGTAGTCCTTGTATTCAAAAGTCCTAACCGATTTAACCATCATTCCTCCACAAATCATCTTCTCAAGAGTCTCTCTCATCAAGCATCTTTAACTTCCAACCACTCTCACATTACTTCTTCCCCAATTGATTAACAACAGATCTACCATCCCAACCAAATTCAAACCCCCATTTCCGACATTCACAATCACAATTCCAATTTCAAACCCTAATCCCCAATTTCAATTTCAATGGAGGAATATCCAGAAGAGCTACGATCGCCACCAGTGCCATTAATARCGCTGGTTGGTTGCTCAGACCTCCATTCCACCATCTCTTCTCACCTCAACTCCGAGAAACCYCCCATCCACACCCTCGCATTGCCCGATTTCGACAAGGTCTCTGTCATTGCCAAGCGCAAGCAGTCACCCGATTCGTCATCGCCGCCACCGCCGCCSTCAGTGAGAGGGTTTCTTAGGAGAGATTGGTTGATCAAGCATCGCACTAAGATCCCTGCTGTCGCCGTTGCGTTGTTTAATGCTGATGATGTTTCCGGCGATCCTGCTCAGTGGCTTCAGCTCTCTACTCTTCTTGATCACCTCAAGTATTGTGCATTTTCCCTCTCTTTCTTTCTTGTTCTTTGCTTTATTTGTGTTAGTGATTTGATTTGAAAAAGATGGTTCTTTTAATGGACATTGGATCTTGGAAAATTGCATTGATTTGGAATTAATTTGAAATTGAACACTGACTAACATTTGCTAGTTCAATGATGATATAGTACTCATAAGTCGTATTTGAGAGTGTGTAAAGAGGAGTTCATCTTCCCTTACATTTTACATGGGTAGTTTTTGGAATTGGTAGGGCTGAGTTTAGTATGATTGATGTTAAGTCAATTCAAAGGGAATGCTAACTTACATTGATAGCTGAATATTGATGGTATGGTAGTATAGTACTCGTACTTGATGAGGACGGGGGTGTGGAGTGGTGGAGCAGAGAGAATTTTATGTAGAGACTAGAGAGGAGCTCATCTTCCAATGTGGTTAAAATAGATAGTTATTGGAATTGACAGGGTTTGTAGGATTAGTTGTTTGGTCTTGTGTGAATAGTTTGCAGCATTACAGGTTCTCAATTTTATGATTATGACCTACTAACCATCTCGAGCCTCCCTCGATAACCCACATGACGCCTAAATATCTCCTCCAAGTATAACTCGAATGAACTCGAATAAGTCACAATTAGAAAAGTAATATACTTTTACACGCACTAGACTAACAAGCTTTGACCAAATTTTTGCCGAGCTTCAACCGTTCGTTGATCGTGAACCCATTGACTCGAGCTATGTTTCATTTTCATCATAATAGTCCTTGTATTCAAAAGTCCTAACCGATTAACCATCATTCCTCCCACAAATCATCTTCTCAAGTCTCTCTCATCAGCCATCTTACTCCAATCCATAGCAAATCAATCAATCTGAGCCTTATTCTCATAAATGGATCGGCTAACATGAACCAAAAGTGACTATTTCGGGAAGTCATCCACATARATTTTCCTCCTCCGTTCCTTACGTTCGAGAGCCTCATTCTCTTGCAAATCCAACTACTTCAAATCCTTTTAACTCATTCCCACCAAGGCATTTTCGGTCTCCCTTTACCTCTTTTGAAATATCCCTGATCCCACTCTTTTTCGCATCGATGCCCTCTGAGGTCTCCGTCTTCCATGCCCAAAACACCGCAAACTGTTTTCCCTTAGCCTGCTTGCAATATCTGCAACACCAACTTTCTCACGAAAAATTTCATTTATGATTCTATAATATGCATCTTGGTGACCCCTATCTTTTGAATATGCTCTTTCTTAGAGGCCCAACATTCTGTACCATAGAGCAATATTGGTCTTATAGGAGTCTTGAAGAATTTTCCATTCAACCAAAGAGGGATGCTACGATCATGCAACAGTCACTTAGCTACTCTCCATTTAAGCCACCCTGACTTAATCCTTTGAGCCACATCTTGATTAATATCACCATTCTTTTGGATGATTGACCCAAGATACTTAAAGAATTCACTCATGACTATATCTTTTAGGTCCAACCTTACCACTCCAACATTTGTCCCCTGTTGTGACCCAAAACAACATTTCATATACTCAGTTTTACTCCAACTTAGCTTAAATTCTTGAGATTCCAACCATTGTCTCCATTGCTCCAACTTGACATTAACCCCAGTTGTAGTTTCATCCACCATTAAAATATATATCATCTGCAACTAGCATACACTATGGTACCTCATATTGTATTGGTCTTGTCACTTCATCTATAACCAATGCAAAAAAGAAAAGGGCTTAACGCCGATCTTTGATGCAAACCAATTGTTATAGGGAAGTCTTTTGTCAATCCATCACAAGTCCTCACATTTGTTGACACATCCCAATGCATGTCCTTAACCAGGTCAATATACCTTCGGGGAATACCTTTTTCAGCATTGCCCACCAAAATACATATCTTGACACTTTGTCATAAGCATTTTCTAGATCGATGAAAACCATATGTAGGTCCCCTTCCTCGCCCTATAAAATTCCACTATTTGTCTTAACAAATGAATTGCTTCTATTGTCGTGGATCTTCTAGGCATAAAACTAAACAGGTTTTCGGATATGCTAGTGTATGYCCTTAACCAATGTTCTATTACTTGTTCCCACAACTTCATAGACGTGGGGGAAGCTAAGTGAGATAGGACCATTGAGAGTTAGATGGAGTGAGGTTTTGCGGGAGGAGGATAGATGACACGGGGGGGATTAAAAAAAACAAAAGAAACCAATCACATTGTGGTTCTAGATGATAAAAGTTAATGCCGATAAAATGCTGACTTGTTGTGTGATTATCAAAAGTTTGACTTATTAATAGAAGATGATGCAAAGGATGGATTATTGTAAGGAATTTTTTCAAACTTCTATAAACAAAAGATGACCCATCCCCATTCACATTCTTCTCCCTAACGATAAAATGATAAGTTGATTTGACACTAAAACTCCCCATTTTGAGTGAAATGTCAAACAAGCTTTATTCTAATGACTATACACCTAACACGAGGAGCACCCCATGCATCTAACTGGTTACCCCATTACATGGGGAACTACCCACGGTCATTGGGTTCCCGATTATGAGACCCACACACAAATGGGGAAGCAAATGGGCAGCCAATGTTGATGCTCTTAAGTTTAGGATCAAATTCGTTCATCAAAGTAATGACCTTAAAACTCCTAGCTAGGTCGGGGAATTCACATATTTCAACCAAATATTAATAGCTCATTATGACCTACTAACCATCTCGAGCCTCCCTCGATAACCCACATGACGCCTATAAATACTCCTCCAAGTATTAACTCGAATGTACCTCGAATAAGTCACAATTAGAAAAGTAATATACTTTTAACACGCACTAGACTACAAGCTTTGACCAAATTTTTGCCGAGCTTCAACCGTTCGTTGATCGTGAACCCATTGACTCGAGCTATGTTTCATATTTTCATCATAAGTAGTCCTTGTATTCAAAAAGTCCTAACCGATTTAACCATCATTCCTCCCACAAATCATCTTCTCAAGTCTCTTCATCAGCCATCTTTACTCCAACCATATGCATCTCTCACATTACTTCTTCCCCAATTGATTACAACAGATCTACCATCCCAACCAAATTCAAACCCCCATTTCCGACATTCACAATCACAATTCCAATTTCAAACCCTAATCCCCAATTTCAATTCAATGGAGGAATATCCAGAAGAGCTACGATCGCCACCAGTGCCATAATAACGCTGGTTGGTTGCTCAGACCTCCATTCCACCATCTCTTCTCACCTCAACTCCGAGAAACCCCCCATCCACCCTCGCATTGCCCGATTTCGACAAGGTCTCTGTCATTGCCACGCAAGCAGTCACCCGATTCGTCATCCGCCACCGGCCGCCCTCAGTGAGAGGGTTTCTTAGGAGAGATTGGTTGATTAAGCATCGCACTAAGATCCCTGCTGTCCGTTGCGTTGTTTAATGCTGATGATGTTTCCGGCGATCCTGCTCAGTGGCTTCAGCTCTCTACTCTTCTTGATCACCTCAAGTATTGTGCATTTTCCCTCTCTTTTTTCTTGTTCTTGCTTTATTTGTGTTAGTGATTTGATTTGAAAAAGATGGTTCTTTTAATGGACATTGGACTTGGAAAATTGCATTGATTTGGAATTAATTTGAAATTGAACACTGACTAACATTGCTAGTTCAATGATGATATAGTACTCATAAGTCGTATTTGAGAGTGTGTAAAGAGAGTTCATCTTCCCTTACATTTTACATGGGTAGTTTTGGAATTGGTAGGGCTGAGTTTAGTATGATTGATGTTAAGTCAATTCAAAGGGAATGCTAACTTACATTTGATAGCTGAAATATTGATGGTATGTGTATAGTACTCGTACTTGAGAGACGGGGGTGTGGAGTGGTGGAGCAGGAGAATTTATGTAGAGACTAGGAGGAGCTCATCTTCCAATGTGGTTAAAATAGATAGTTATTGGAATTGACAGGGTTTGTAGGATTAGTTGTTTGGTCTTGTGTGAATAGTTTGCAGCATTACAGGTTCTCAATTTTATGGAAAAAAACTCTCTCACTTCTTCTACCCTTCCTCATCACAACAAGTCAACAACCTCTCCCATCATTGGACGGAATGCCAATATCTTTTTTGACGAGGAGCTTGATTAACCGAAATCTATTAGGGTGTTTGTTGTATGACTATGGAAAGAAATGAATCAACAAGCCCACGAAAGTAAAGTAATGAAAAACCTCTTAGTTCTTAGTTTGGTTAGACAACATATTGTTTTAGCTATCTTCGTTTGTGTTTAGTACATCAATTGTAGCAAAGTCACAAATCTCAATTTTGTCTTCTAGCCACACTTCCTTCTTTATCCATCATTAAACCACTACCATTTTTTATGTCCTTTCTCACCCATCAAAGTTTCAATATTTTTCCCACTTTTAACCAAACAATACACTCTAAATTTTAATTGAGCAACACGATACAAATGCTTACAACACAAGCTTTTGTAGTCGCAGCAATTGACACCACAAACTCTGCTTTTATCTTACTTGCCTTTTGTTCTTTTGACATCGTACATTCGTGGTAGCTGTTTAAATAGTAGTAGAAGAGTTGTTTTTGGGTGAGGAAGTGGCAGTGTGAAGGCTTTATGAATGCCCTGTGATTGTAAAATCATAATGATGTGAACTAAAATTAATAGCAATATATAATAAGATTGTTATTATTACTAATAAAACTATAATAATTACATCGGAATATCATAATAATAAAATGGAACATTCATCACACAGTACAATTATAATTGCAATAACATGAATGTATATTGTAATTATAATAATAGCATAATAATAAAATAATATATACAATAAGACATTGAATAATCTGTTTGGGTCATATTTCCTTTCTTTGGACAGATTAATTTCCCTGAAAAACTTTGATACCTCTGTCTAATTCATTAAATGTACACCTAGTACCAGGTTGTCAGTCTGTTGTGGAAGTTTGTACTACTGGGATGGACTAGGACAAGAGGTGGTGTTTTTTTTTTTTTTTTTTTTTTTTGTGTGTGTGTGTGTGTGTGTGGTAGGGATATGGTGATCTTTGCGAGAGTTGTGTGTAATGCCAAACATATGATGTCACAAGTGAGGACAAGGGGGAAGAGAGGGCGGGGTTGGGGTCATCTTATGAAATCGGGATATTTTCAAGTTTTACTTATAACCATTTGACCCTATAAGATTTATCTAACGCACTTGAACCCATTAAAAAATTCTCATTGTGAACACGATTGGATTTTTACCTTTATATTTATTATTTTTATCGTTTATTTTCTTTAAGTTTGGATTGGGTCGTTTGGTTTTGCAATCTGTATTGGTGCACTTCTTTGCCCAATTTTATTTTATTTTTTGAAATTATTAAATTTTTCATTATTCACATTGCAGAGCAATTATTCGTACAAGGAATACTAAACTGGTTGTGGTGGTGGTGCACTATCTCCCAAGGTAATTGATTCTTGTTGAGGGTCTTCAATTGTGCACTAGTTAATTTGTTAGTGAGGATTAATTTTCTCCACCAAAGATACACAATTTGACATTGTTTGAGTGATTGAGTCAATGTGATAATGACGAGCTTTAATCAGCGTTTACGTTTTGGGGTACTTATTCCTTTCAAATTATCGCTACACATGTCAAGGAAAAATTCTTTATGATTCATTTCACCATCATGCATCTCATGCTTGTAAATTGTAATTATGTGTGTAAAAGCTATGTGACTTATTTAAGAATTCATTACTTGCAAAAATAGTTAAAAATATATAGATACTAAAAAAGAAGTTTCTAGTGGCAAAATTAATTCAGTAAACTTTCAACTTGTAATTTAATTACACACACTGCATAATGCCGAAGACATCTATCATACAATTAATTAATTTATGATAATCCCTATTTTTGGTTCAAGGCTTTGATATATTGATTGAAAGTTCGTATACATTATATGAGAATAAATGTGAAAACAGGGAAAGCTTTGTTGATATTAGACAATAACTTGTTTGGAGTACTAAGTTTTTTCAGTTAACTTTATCACACACAAATACACTTATGCACAAACCAAATGGATTTATAAAATGAAATGACATGATTGCTTCAAATTTCACACATCTTTGTATTCCATAGCTAAAACCATGTTTGATTATCCAATATTAATTTCTTGTTTGAAATTTACAATGGTACTAAGTTGTTTGCTGCTTGACTAAAATGTAAAACACATGTGTGACGTGCTTTTTGTTTTTGGTTAAAATCATATTTTCATCTTATCGAATTCCTATCAAGGACTACTTCTAAATTGAAGTTAAAAAAAAAAGTTAGACTTTATCAATTGCATCAAGTGAAAGAAAACCAAGGATATTGTTTCTTCCCAAGACCTATGATATTTATAATTTAAAAATGTCACACATCCTAACAATAAATTTGACTTGGGGAAAGAACTAAAGAAATAAGAACACTACCTAGCAATGTATTGCAAATACTTTTGTAAACCATATCTAAACTATTGCTTCATGATCAATTGTGCATTTACCTTTTAGAGGAGCATTTCTTATAACCTTGCTAAATAAATGTTCTTGCTTTCCATGAGTAGGTTGTAGTTTATGCCTTAGCCTATTCTTTCAATCAATAGAATTGTTTCTCCTCTTTCACTGTTGCACTTCATGATTCATATATAAATAACATTGGAGGAATCTGAAAGAATGAGATTTATCTACTAAGAATTTGGACTTTCTCTAACTCCTTGTCTTAAACAAGGAAGGAGGATGTGCTACTGCAAACAATAACGAACATCAAGAACTTTGGAAACCTTTTCAGCATCTATAGCATATTGACATTATTAGCCTTGTTCTCTTGACTAAAATTTAATGGAGCAAAACAATATTAAGATATCGATTTAATAAAATTAAGTTAATTATATAATAAATAATGATGATAATTTAATATATTCTCTCCGTTTTCAATTACATGCAACAAATTCCATTTTAGGAAATTTCTAAATACTTGCAACAAAGTATTTTTCTATTTTAGTTACTTTTTATTGTAAATTTACATCTTTAACCCTCAATTACTAACTTAAACAGTTTATCATAATAGAATAATATCTAATAATTAATACTAATCTACATAGAACAATAACAATTTAAACATCGATTCATCAACACCATATTCATCACCACCGCCTTTCTCTCTCTCCTTTATCCACCACCACCACCCCTCTTTCTCTCTCCTCTATCTACCACCACCACCCTCTTTCTCTCTCCTCTTTCCTCTTTCCTCTCTCCTCTCTCCTCACTCCATCAACACCACCACCATCGTTCTCTAATCTACTGCCACCGTGTGCTCGCCGCCGCCGTTGCAATCGTCGTTCTCACTATGTCGCCGCCACATTCTCTCCATTACTGCCACCACCGTTGTCTCCATCACCGCCACCCCATTCTCTTTCCATCACCTCATTTTCTCTCCATCATCGGCATCTCATTCTCTCCATCACCCAATGTATAAAAAAGCGAAAGGCGCACTAAGGCGATTGGATTTTCTAGAGCCTCAAGTGCGCCTCATTGAAGTGAGGCACACCTATGAAGTAATGGGAAAATTCCGGAAAAAAAATTTGGGAAAAAAGCTCTAGTGCGCCTCACCTGCCCTAGCCACAACGCCTCGCCTTGGCCATATTAAGCGCTTACCCACAATCGCCTAGCGCCTTAGCGCCTAGGCGCCTCTTTTCAAACACTGCCATCACCGCCACATCTCCTCATTTTTTTTCTTCTTTTATTCAATTTAATCTTACGAAGATAGGATTTTGGTCAAGAATTAGGCCACACACCATCAATTTGTGCGATTAATTTTAAATTYGTTGGGGTTTTTTTAGTTTTATTGATTTTAATTATTTTGGGGTTTTGTTGTGGTTGGTGATTGTTATGGTGGCTGTGGCAAATGGCAGGGGAGGTGCTAGGTGGCATGGTGGTGGACCGGTGGTAGGTTGNATTGTTTCTTTCCCAAGACCTATGATATTTATAATTTAAAAATGTCACACATCCTAACAATAAATTTGACTTGGGGGAAAGAACTAAAGAAATAAGAACACTACCTAGCAATGTATTGCAATATACTTTGGTAAACCATATCTAAACTATTGCTTCATGATCAATTTGTGCATTTACCTTTTAGAAGGAGCATTCTTATAACCTTGCTAAATAAATGTTCTTGCTTTCCATGAGTAGGTTGTAGTTTATGCCTTAGCYTATTCTTTCAATCAATAGAATTGTTTCTCCTCTTTCACTGTTGCACTCATGTGATTCATATTAAATAACATTGGAGGAATGCTGAAAGGATGAGATTTATCTACTAAGAATTTGGACTTTCTCTAACTCCTTGTCTTAAACCAAGGGAAGGATGTGCTACTGCAAACAATAAAACGACATCAAGAACTTTGGAAACCTTTTCAGCATACTATAGCATATTTGACATTTATTAGGCCTTGTTCTCTTGAACTAAAATTAATGGAGCAAAACAATATTAAGATATCRATATTAAWAAAATTAAAGTTAATTATATAAGATAATATAATGATGATAAATTTAATAACTTCCTCCGTTTTCAATTACATGCAACAAATTCCATTTTAGGAAATTTCTAAATACTTGCAACAAAGTTATTTTTTTCTATTTTAGGTACGTTTTAATTGTAAATTTACACTTTTACCCTCAATTACTAACTTAAATCATTTTATCATAATAGAATAATATCTAATAATTAATCTAATCTACATATAACAATAACAATTTAACATCATTCATCAACACCA
>SNQN01001648.1:9747-23621 GCA_008642245.1 Bassia scoparia | reverse complement strand
CTTTCAATCAATAGAATTGTTTCTCCTTTCCACTGTGCACTCATGTGTCATATTAAATAACATTGGAGGAATGCCTGAAAGGATGAGGATTTAATCTACTAAGAATTGGACTTCTCTAATCCTTGTCTTAAACCAAGGGAAGGATGTGCTACTGCAAACAAAAACACGCCATCAAGAACTTTGGAAACCTTTTCAGCATACTATAGCATATTGACATTTATTAGGCCTTGTTCTCTTGAACTAAATTATGGAGCAAAACAATATTAAGATATCGATATTAATAAATTAAAGTTAATTATATAAGATAATTATAATGATGATAATTTAATAACTTCTCCGTTTTCAATTACATGCAACAAATTCATTTTAGGAAATTTCTAAATACTTGCAAACAAAGTTATTTTTTCTTATTTAGTTACGTTTTTATTGTAAATTTTACACTTTTACCCTCAATTACTAACTTAAATTCATTTATCATAACTAGAATAATATCTAATAATATAATCTAATCTACATAGAACAATAACAATTTAACATCATTCATCAACACCATATTCATCACCAAACCCTTTCCTCTCTCCTTTATCCACCACCACCACCCCTCTTTTCTCTCCTCTATCTACCACCACCACTCCTTTCTCTCTCCTCTTTCCTCTCTCCTCTCTCCTACTCCATCAACACCACCACTATCGTTCTCTAATCTACTGCCACCGCGTGCTCGCCGCCGCCGTTGCAAC
Organism: Bassia scoparia; assembly: GCA_008642245.1. Classification (NCBI taxonomy): domain Eukaryota; kingdom Viridiplantae; phylum Streptophyta; class Magnoliopsida; order Caryophyllales; family Amaranthaceae; genus Bassia; species Bassia scoparia. The sequence goes on along the minus strand of SNQN01001648.1, from coordinate 22,884 downwards.
GTCGTTCTCACTATGTCGCCGCCACATTCTCTCCATTACTGCACGACCATTGTCTCCATCACGCCACCTCATTCTCTTTCCCATCACCTCATTTTCTCTCCATCATCGGCATCTATCTCTCCATCACCCAATGTATAAAAAAAGCGAAAGGCGCACTAAGGCGATTGGATTTTCTAGAGCCTCAAAGTGCGCCTCATTGAAGTGAGGCACACCTATGAAGTAATGGAAAATTCCGGAAAAAAAATTTGGGAAAAAACTCTAGTGCGCCTCACCTGCCCTAGCCACAACGCCTCGCCTTGGCCATATTAAGCGCTTACCCCACAATCGCCTAGCGCCTTAGCGCCTAGGCGCCTCTTTTCAAAACACTGCCATCACCGCCACATCTCCTCATTTTTTTTCTTCTTTTATTCAATTTAATCTTACGAAGATAGGATTTTGGTTCCAGAATTAGGCCACACACCATCAATCTGTGCGTTATTTAAATTCGTGGGTTTTTTTAGTTTATTGATTTTAATATTTTGGGTTTGTTTTTGTTGGGTGATTGTTATGGTGGCTGTGGCAAATGCAGGGGAGGTGCTAGTGGCATAGGTGGCATGGTGGTGGACCGGTGGTAGGTTGTTTGGTGGGTATGGACGTGTGGTGTGGTGGTGGTAGATGTTTGGGCATGAATTGTTCCTAGTATCAGTAGATTAGTGGGGGTGATTAATGAACTAATCCAATTAATATTTCCCAAAATGTTACTGTTGAAATTTTGCTTTGGGAATGTGCAACTCAATTTGTTGCAACACAATTGGAAAAGGAGGAAGTACTTAATACTAGTAGTGATTGGAACTTGGAAGTAAATTATTGAACTGAAGACATGTACATGGACTCGGGATACGGTATCGACCGGGTGCAAACCGAGCGTCCTGTACGTAATATTTTGAAAATTGGGATATCGGGACACCATCCTAACTCGGGACACGGGTACAGTACTTTAATATTATATAATTAGAAAAATTTAAATTAAGTGCACTAAATAATAAAATTGTACGGAGTAAATGATAAAATATCTTGTAAATTGTGAAGTAGTGGACAAAGTAGCAATGAATTCATTGTTTGTATACGTATGTGGTATTAAATAATTAATGAAAAGGGTAAAAAAGAAAAATTGAGTTTGTTTTGAAAAAGAAAAAGAAAAAGGATAAGAATAAGAGTTAGTGGGTGAGTGGGTCACATGGGCATGGTTTACAACTCTATCTATCAGCCTTGTAAATACGAATATTGATTCAAACACCAACTCCCAATAATTCTATTATTTTCTCTTCTCCAATGAGTTCTCTCTCTTTTTCTCTCTTTAATGCTGAACATTTTTCTGCAACGGAGTACCGAGTGCAAAGTTGAGGACCGATGCGTATCTCGTACCCACATCGGTGTCGTGTAGTGTTGACACCGATATGTCGGCCAAAACGGCGAGTCGGAGTAACAGGACTGAAGTGAATAGAGTTGTAATTTAGTCCAAAGAATAGGACCTTAGAGAGGTGGGAGAGAGAGAGCGAGGAGAAGCAAGCACTTTCCCAAAACCACTTTATTAATCAATCAATCAGAGCTTATTCCCATAAGTGGGGTCGGCTAACATGAACAAAAAGAAGATCAGGGGACAATTTTTGGCCTTAATCATCTTCTAGGTATGATTCATGGTGTTTACAAATTGAAGGACCCTTTACTGTAGATAGTATATTCATTTTGGAGATTACAAGCCTGGGAAAGTTTACCTATTTGTGAAAAGTAGTTTGCTGTATGATTTGTTTAAAGACCTGTATCCTTTCATTATATTTTATATGATATGATTACAAGATCCTAATCAACTATTCAACTCGCCGTATTCCTTGTTTTCTTCAATGAAAGACTAGGGTCAAAATGTAAAATGCAGTAGTTTATCAATTTTTCCGGAGGACCCTTAAAGGAGTTAGAATATTTCTTCTGTTTCTGTAGATAGTACTCGTATAGTAGAATGGATATATCAGAAATTACAAAATGTTTGTGACTGTAGGTTGTCACAATGAGTTTATATGTTTTTGAATTGGTGTGAACATTGAATAAGTCTAAAGCCAGTAGCGTATTCTTTGCTACACTTTTTTCATTTAAAGTCATGTAGATATTGCGAACAGGGACAAATCTCTCCTTGAAAAAAAAAAAAAAAAAAAAAAGAATGTAGGAAACATATGTTGAGATTATCTGCTCTAGTTGTTTGAAGTGTTGTAATGTATGTAACTGAAAATATGAAAATTTATGGAATTAAATGTAGTTGGGGATGAAGTTCTTATGACTGTTATACCTGCTTTCAATCAGATGATTTGAGTGAAGATCGTATGGTGCATTACGTAACGTGCAGAGTTGGATTCAAGTACATTGTTAACTTCTCTACGAGAGATCGTCTGAAGTAAAGCAATCCTTAACAGGCATGAATGCATGATACCCTATCCTTATCGATATCTTGCACAATCTTTTTTAGAATTGTCTATTCGTGTTTCTTATCTGCTACTTATGCAGGCTAGGAATTGGTGTTGGCTGACTTAGCTCACATTATTTACGGGGAAGAAGGAAGACGTGTCAAAACAAAGGTTGAAAAGAGGACTTTCAGTTCTGCTTGATTGGGCATCCGTATTGCTTCAAGTTGGACAACATGTTTCTACACAGTACAAAAAAAAGTTTAAATATTAGCTTATTTAGCTATACCTGTTGTTATGAATACGAATTTTAAATGATCTACATCATGACTCTTGTTACTATTATCATTCTTCCTTGAATGAGTTATTGAGTTTTCAAAATACTTTTGTTGTTTTGTACTATTTTGTATAGTGTTGAATATTAACTTTTTTGGGGAACTCTCTGGTGAAAGTTAAGAGTGTATTGATGTTTATAAGTCTTTTAAACAAAACCTAGTTGATTGTGCGTCATTTTAATGCAAATATCATCATGTGGGGAAAGGTGGAATTATTATTTTTGGTAGTTTTGATCCTAGCCAATCTTCAAAACAAGGTTAGGATTGATGCTCTTTTAGAATTAATTTGATTATTTTGTTTGTACCTTTCCAAAGAAATAAAAGAAGGGATGGTCGTTATGTTGTATAATTTAAATCAATATGTAATTTATGGCCCCAGAATATGCTGTTGTAGGTATGTTTTGATTTTTTAAGAGCAGCTTCAAAAGCCAAAGCCGGTGGAGGGAAATTTATCTGTGTTCAGTCTTAAAATTTTATCGGGACAAATAGTTGTTTGTAGTTACTATGTTATATATTTTTCAGGTTGCTGTTTATGCAGAGTTCCGTAGAGATTGGGTTGAAGCACTTAAGTTTTACGAGGATGCATATTCATGCGTTGAGGGAGGTACTATTTTCATTTTGTTGCCTTTTTCTTTAATGTTTCAACATCAATTCTGATATTGTGTGCATTTTTTTTTACTGCTTAACTAGTTTCCTTTTGATATTTGTTTTGATAATATTGTTGCTTGAGTAAACTTGGTTAACCAATTGACTGAAAAGGTGGGAAAATTTTATCTGGCTAGTTGTCTCTCCTTGTAGCTCCAAGGATCACACGAGTGGCTATTAAGTTCTTTCTCATTTTTTGTGTCCAATCTTAATTCAATGTGTCATACAGGCGATTAGATTGGATTCCCGCTCCTTATCAATTGGGTCTGCATTATACAGTGTTTTTTTTATTACCAACTTATTGATGGGCTTTCAAGATTCCCTCTTAGTTGTGAATGGAATTATTCATAGCTGGGTTAGGCTATGATACTAGATCCTGGGTTCTGTTCAAATTTAAAGTTGTTATTTACTAGAACTGGACACCTGGTTGGATTTGCGCCTGTTTGTTGGCCAATTTTAGTGTTTGAGCTTGAGGGCAATTTTGAGCCAAACTATTAGTAGGATTCTTAATTTAAATTAACTATGGTTGGACTCTCTGCTGGTGAGTCAGGTGAGGCTGTTTTGGACTTTTGGTTAGTAACCTTTCTACTGGTTCAATGTGGTTCAAGAATAAGTATGAGTCACAACTCACAAGGAAACTTGCTCCCAAGACTGAGTTTGCAAATTTGTAAAATGTTTTATTTGTTATTTATACTTGTTTGTTGATGTTGATCAAACATGGGTGCAGCAAGTCAGCAACTGGTATTAAAGTTCAAAGCAGTGCATTTTGGCTGTCCCATCAATAATTTTGATAGTACTGTTTTTTATTTGCACTTAAGTGAAGTAGGGTTGGCAAATATTAAATGTAAATTTTTAGGTATTTGATGGAAATGACCGTTTGAGTTTAGATCGTTCTCGCTGAAATGGAAATAATCAGTGAGTTTAGGTAAGGGTTTTCTCTGTGTAACTCAGTCGGTTTTTGTGTGACTGATGCAGTGTACACCTACTCAGTCTATTTTGATTCTTACTCTGCCATTCTCTTAGAATTCTTTTACTTTGTGTAATGTTGCTCTATGTTACACCACTTGCATGCGTTAATTGTGACACATTGATTAATCGAGTGCACATATTACTTGTAGTTTTTTCCCCCCAATTTTTGTGAGAATGCACCATTTCTTTCAAAATGACAGTTGGTTTAATTGACAGATGGTCTGGAACATCTACCAGGTTGCTGCAATACAACGCTTAGTCGAGATAAAAACACTGCAGAACAATTGCATTTCAAAAATATCAACTTTGTTGCTGCATGGGGGAAAAATTGTAGACGCAGTATTGTGGTTCCGCCAGCACTGTACCTCTTTATAAAAAACTCATTGGGCTGAAGAAGTTTCTTTTCTTCATGGGAATGGCTAAGCAGACAGTTTTTGGTCTTTTGCTGAACTACTAGAAACCAGTTCAAAAACATTTCAGGCTTTCCAGCTCTAGTTTACAGTGTCAAAGATAAGGCTCTTACTGAATGGGAACTTCAGCCAGCTTATTACTATTAGGTGATCATCTATTGCTTTGTCGCATTAGAGTGATGACTTCAACTTATCTTATGGCATTGCACCACTAAATACTGTGTTAGTTCTTATTAAACGTAAAATGGATGATCGTTTTCTTTTTTAGGGTGCTTTTTGCCTACTCTTGGATACAGTTATGTATTCCATAGATGTTGTGTAATGTGACCATATGTAGCTAATTATTTTGTTTGTATATTCTTGTGTCCTGAGCAGCTGGCATCTGGTATTTGATGGAGAAGAGATCTTGCTTGGACATGCTCTCTCCATGTGGGAGGTTTTCAGCGAGAATATTAGTGTTGCTGAATCAGTTATACCTTCTAATTATGTTGGGCAGTTTGCACGATTACTGGAACAAAGGCCAAAGAGGATGTAGCTTTGCAACCGTATGTTTCAGTACTACTGAGTTTTGTATACATAGCTATAACCTTTCATGATATTGTCGATGTTCTCATGGTTGGTTGATTCTGCAGGCTGACAGATGAAGGTTTGTTCGCTATTGTATCACAGAAGGGAAGCGATTCCAGGATTCTTTCGAATCATTGCTCTTCTAAAAAAGTCCTTTGAAATATACACTGGGCTAAATGTTTTGAGAATGGCATCTCATTGCAGTTTCCAGATTGCTAAAGAATATTTTCTCTTGGTGAAATAAAGAATGCAAAACAAAATTTTGTTTCTGCTGTAAGTTTATATAGGCAAGAGTTGGGCGACCTTGCTGTGGGAAATCTTGGGTTATTGCGCGAGTGTGCAGGCAAGATGATTCCTTAAAATAGAGTTTGTTGAATACTCATTGAGATGGCTGCGTTGCCCTTAACATCTGGAGATCTACCTTTAGAAATTGTGGCCCTGCTGGTCCCCCAAGTTTCCAACAAAGGGAGCTAATCACAAGGAGGCTGCGCCTTGTTGCTGGAGAATCTGAAAGGGATCAGAACCCTTAGTGTAACAAAGAATCTCCTCTTCATATTGAAATTGATCTTGTCAGCCCCTAAGAGTGGTTTTAGTTGCTTCTGTCGCATTTCATGAACAAGTTGTCAAGCCAGCATACATACACCCAATAACATTGTCGCTTTTTATCACAACTGCCTCTTCCTTTTGAGATTGATGCATTAGATGTCCAGTTCAACCAGCCAGAATGTAACTTTTCAATTCAGAACCGTGAAAAGGCTCTATCATCCACTAATCTTTTCAATCGAGTGGAGACTGCCCCAGATTTGTCACTTTCCACAGATAAATGGTTAAGATTGACCTTTGATGTTAAATCTGGTAAGTTTGTCACTAGGTTTGCTTGTAATAGATTCCTGACCTTACTTTTGGTTTGTGTAATTGGACTGATAAGGCAGTACATTAATTTAATCGAGGGGAAGTTTTAAGGACAAGACTGAAATAAAGAATGCATATAATTCAGGAGGTAAAAAAAAAAAGAAAGATGAACAAGTTTTTGTGGCAGAGCTGAAAAAATGAGGTATTGGTATTACATGAAACATTATATTTGAAGAAGTAGCAGGGGCACTTATATGAAGTTAACTGTCTCTTACTGATCGTTCTTGAAGGGTTGTGAGAGATGAATAGGAGAAATTGCAGTTTCATATTCACATATAAAAAATATTGTGCTGTAAATAAATTTCATTCTGCAAGACATGTATCTGCCTTGTGCGTACAACTTTTATTGCTTTCACTGTCTAAGTACGTAAATGTGTGGCTAGAAAGTTTTATCATATTTCATTAATGTGCATGCATTATGTTTTAGATGCGACTGAAATTTGTGCATCTTCAGTATTCATCAGGTTCCGTGTTCTTCATTTACCTTGTGCAAAATGGCTCTGCACTATTATTAATTTTGTATGACCTTTCTGTTTCCTCCAGATCAAAGTGGAAAGCTCGAATGTGTATCTATAACTGCAAGGAATAGGATCCCACTTCACAATCTGTTGTAGAGCTGAAAGTCCTGCCTCTATGGATGATCTACCATTTTGGAAATTTGAAGATCTGTGGAGAGTTTTCCAACCAAGGATCCTGCTCTAGCATTCTCTGGACAAAAGACAATCCAAGTTGAAGAACCTGATGCAGAAGTTGAATTGAGCGTAGATGCTGAAGGTCCTGCATTAATTGGTGAAAATTTCATTGTCCCAGTTACTATTTTCGCAAAGGGCCATTCTTGTTTATCCGGTGAGTTGAAAATAAATCTTGTAGACACCAGAGGTGGTGGACTAGTGAGTCCAAGGGAATTGAGCCACATTCAACTGAGAAGTCATCATTAGAGCTGAGTATCTGGACCTGATGATGAAACAGCTGTTGCAAGCTCTGACAATATCAAAAATATCCAGCATTCGTTTGGTTTGGTATCTGTTCCACATTTAAAATAGTGGCGAATCTTGGTCCTGTAAATTGGAATCAAATGGCACAGGCCCAAGCCTGTTATGTTATATGTTTCCCTGAGCTATTCATCTCAGATTCCTGATGTTAATACACAAAAGATTCATGTGCATAAGAGTTTACAGATTGAAGGGCAGACACCTTTTTTGATCATGCCATCAGCCATCAAATGATGCTACCATTTAGACGTGATGCATTACTGCTTTCTAGGGTTAAGCCCGCCAATGCAGAGAAGCTACCTTCATTGCCGCTGAATGAAACAAGTATACTTATTGTCAGTGCTAAAAATTGCACTGAGGTSCCGTTAAGGGTATTGTCAATGACTATTGAAACYGATGATCATGCCTCAGATTCCTCATGTTCTGTTCGCCCAGCCAGTAATCCACACATCAATGCTGCACAGCCGAATATTGTTGTGCCAAATGAGGATTATAGAAAGGTTTTTTCTGTAATTCCTGTTGCTAATAATTCAAAGGTGAGTTTTGGTACAGTTTGCCTTAAATGGATGAGAGATGAAGGGCCTCTAAAGCAAGGTATTTCTGGGGTTTTGTCCAAACATAAACTTCCTGAAGTAAATGTAGAAGTATCTCCTCTAACAGTGAGCTTGAACTGTCCTCCTCATGCTGTACTCGGAGATCCTTTCACCTACTTCATCAAAATTCAGAATCAAACAGACTTACTTCAGGAGATGAAGTACTCACTTCTAGATTCGCAAAGTTTTGTTTCATCTGGGTCCCACAATGACATAATTTTTGTGTTGCCAAAGTCTGAGCATGTTCTAAGTTACAAGCTTGTTCCACTGGCCTCTGGTGCACAACAGTTGCCCAAAGTTACTGTGACCTCTCTGAGATATTCAGCTGCATTCCAGCCTTCAGTTGCTGCCTCTACTATTTTTGTGTTCCCTGTAAAACCTCAGTTTGAGATAAAAGCTGTGGAACATAGTACAGAATCTATGACACTTGCAGTAGAATAGAGTTTTTGGTCAAAACAGAAACTATACTTTTTACTCATATCACATTGGCTGTCAGCTTGTCATCAAGTATTCCAATTCTTCTGCTACAAAGCATGGGGATATCTTTGAGGTTTTGACATGTTTCTTCTCTGATGGAGAATCATCTAAAWATGGATGTTGCAAGAATTGTGTACCAACAGCCTGAAAATTGATTCAGATCCAATTGCCCCACTTTGATGAGGAACTGCATCATTCTCTTGCCGATAGTGTTGTTGGGGCATATATTTTTTTGGTTGAAATGTGGAAGTATGAGAAGAAAATAGCATTCCAGAAACGAGGATTGGCCTTTAATCTTCCTAATTGAGTGTGTGCAAGGCATGTGCTGTGATTTCAATGATCCTGGAGATTTTTGTTAGGTTGTCAAAGAGACCAGTCTTTTATGAAACCAATTTTTTGGCTCAAGTACACCATAACTACTATGCTGTCAGGTAGCCATAACCGATACCATGAGACAATGATGCTGGCGAAATGTGCATCAGTGCCGGTGCTCAGTTCTAGTAAATGTCAGAGTTGTCTCTGATTCCAAACTTGGATTCCACCTGGTTACTTTGCATCAGTGAGTTTGTGCATTGTTCTTCTTCCACAATTATCAACGGAGGTGATAATGCAAACATTGGGGTGTTTATTGCATGATGTTGGATTCGATTTCCATTTCTTGGTGCATGTCATATACACATGCCATTATTTAGTAATGGTTGCAAATTCATTATACTATCCTCTTTGTACATGGTAATTTTTCACATACTGCCATAATGGGGTTTCTGCTCTTGTATTGGGTAATTGTTGTAGTATTGCAAGATTTGCAACAGGACATTTGGGGGGTTTGTATTACCTGCCCTAGTTTTCATATTCTTTTTTTTCCCTTGGGCCTTTAGATTAAAGTATTAAACCATAATGGTATTTTTGAGTGCATCAGTTTTACAACTAATATTATTGTGCTCATAAATCAAAGTGTCTCCATATAGGAATACATTGATCTTTACTATTAAAATAATAACTTTATTAATTTAGTGATTTTCATAATATTTTTTAACCTTTTATTAGTGTATGGTGAATTTTTATTTTGAGTCACATTTGTAGTACAATGGCGAGCCAGAAATCAAAAAATGGGGGATGATGTATGAACACCGAATATTCGAATATAAATTATTAATATAAGACATAAATTGTGTTTGATACTTAAGATATTGTATTGAGTAGTGACCTTCCCATACTCATATTCTTTAACCTCTTCATTGCCTTTCTTTCTCCTATTTTTCATAACCCACCACATTTTCTCCCTCTAATTGTGTATGGGATGGAACCTACATTATTATGAAAAACTAGATTATATCTGTGCAATTGCACGGTATTCATAAAAAATAAAAATGATAACATATATGATTGAAAATATGATTAACAATAATATGATATGTATGTTTTATGAATGTTGTATGTTTAATTTTTTTTTAATTTCAATCCTTATTATCCAAGTGAATTTGGTAGCTTTATTTTCTTAATTAAATATACTTTATTTTATTATTAAATACGACTTTATTGTACGAAAGTTATTTTATTGTACTCATAATATTTTTAACATGTCACAAACAATAAGCAAGAAAATTTATGAATTTAATGTGACTTAAATTGAATTCTAACATTTGAGTTGGTATGTAAAAGTCATTTCAATGTTTATGTCTACTCTTCTTAGTTTTTTTTTAAATAATAAAATGTACTCCCTTCGTCACGTAATTTAAAAACAGTTGACTTTTCACGTTTTTTGAAGAAGAGATTTAACCTAATAACGATTAAATTAGTCAAAATAATTTTAACACAATAAAAATATCATCTTATTCTTCATTATGTTAGAATTATTTTGATTAATTTGATCGTCTACCAGTAAATCTCTTCCTCAAAATACGTGAAAAATTAATTTTTCTATAATTGCGTGACGGAGAAGTAGTTGTTAATTGGTTTTTGGAGGAATGATTATTAGAAGAGTTATTTAAGAGGAAGCTTTATGGTAAGAATAGAGGTAGTTTTTAAAAGAGAAAATTTGTCAACACACTACCCACTTTTTGTCAAACTTTGAAAACAACTACCCACTTTTTTTTTTTTAAAACAACACCCACTTTTTTATAAGTTGTTTGTGAACCACGACCTACCCCTAGTTTCCGACCAAACAAAACCATTTCCGATATGTGGGCCCCACCAATACCACCTTTTCTTCCCTATTTTTCGTGAAATTTCCCTTTTGCCCCCCTTATCACCCCTTTTTATTTCTTTTTCTTTTTTTCTTTTTTCTTTCTTCTTTCCTTCTTTATTTTCTTTCTTCGTTCTGCCTTCTTTCTTCTTTATTCATTTTCTTCTCCATTTCTTCTGCCTTCTGCCTTCTTCATTTCGTGCTTCATTCTTCTGTCGTCATTTAATTCTTTTTCATTTTTTTTTTTTCTTTTTCTTTCTTCTTCCTCCCACCTCACTCCTCTGTTCGTGCTCCCTCCATCTGCTTCCCCCTTTTTTCCTTTTTTTCCTTTTTTTTCCAATTCAATCTATTCAAATCTTACAATCTATTCAATTCAATCCTTACTCCAATTCAATTCCTTTGTTCCATTATAAACCCAAATCAAAATCATAATCAATTGGAACAAAAATCCCCCACAACGCAGCAGGTGCGTACGCGAGCTAGAGGGCGAGGGAGCAGGTCAGCTGCGCTGGTGGCGGTTTCGTCGAGCAGTTCGCGCGGGGCTGGACCCCCTTCGTCGGAGCAGGTCGACGTCGGTGGGGCCACGGGGCATGTTCGTGCAGAGAGAGGGAAGCAGGAAGAAGCAGTTCACAATTGATTTGTTTTTTTTTTTGGGGGGGGGGTTTGCTCAATAATTAGATTATGATTTTGATTTAGGGTTTTAAAGAAATTAAATGGAGAAGGAAATTGAATAGATTGTGGATTTGGTTTTTTTACAGAGAATAGAAGGGAATTGAAGGAAGAAGATGTGACAGAGCTAAGGGAGGAGAGAAGAGAAGGTGGGTGGGTTGGTGAGGTTATCAATTAAATGTGGGCAAACTGGTTCAATTCACATCATCCATTGGTAAGCTTTGCCGGAAAAAACTAGATTCTGTGGGGCCAGTTGGAGTTTGAGTGGTTTTTTGGTCGAAATTACTACTATGGTCGTGGTTCACAAAGGGAAAAAAAAGTGGGTAGTTGTTTTAAAAAAAAAAAATGGGTAGTGCTTGACAAATTTCCTTTTTTAAAATTGGATTCCTTTAAACGTAGACACTACCGTTGCACCGCGCACGGTGCCTCGGACGGGTTTTACAATGGATGGTGATTAATCATATTTTACAATGAGCAATTTTCACAAACTCAAGTAATGCAATGATAAACAGCACAATATCCCACTCTTTTTTTTTTCAATATAGAAAACTGCATTAGAAATAGAGTACAAAACAAATTAGCATTATCCTCTCTTTATAGAAATGGGAGTTTACTAAACTTTCATAGGCATCGCCATGGGCTCATGTTGACATGTTGTGGCCTAGGCTGGTCATAGTGTCATACTTAAGCACATTATTCTTCTTTTCATACAACCAGACCTCTCTTTTCATGAAGCTCGATTTCCCTAAAAAAAAGGAGTATTAATTCTTCTTCTGAAGAAACAAGGAAAATAATCAATATTAAACTGCAATAACACCTGCGCCAACATTTGATTATAAGCATCATTGATAGCCAACTTATACTACAATTAGTAATGTACAATATGAGTACAATATTATTATTATTATTATCATATAATAATAACTTATTTACTCAACTCTTTACAAAAGTACCCATGTTCATTCAAGGAAATTTTGACAAGCTCCTAATGGTTACTCTTTACAACACGAACAATCTTCATTCTCTTCACATCATTGCTCACATTTAACAATTTCCTTTTTGAAAACAAAAAATTATTTGATTATTTGAAGTAATTCAAGCTAGGAAAGGCCTAAAACACAGTAGTTCCTTTTTTCAGAAAATCCAACTCAAATTATAAATTCGCTCAATTGAGTAATTGTAGAAATCCTAAACTGAAAATSAAGTAAAGTCTAATTCAACAATCCAATTACAAGTTATAATCTAGAAAATGATCAAAGATTCAAGAAAATGCATGATGTTTACCTCAATCGAAGTGTCATGTGCCAGAGAAAGAGCTGCTGCAATAGCAATTGCAGGTGYTCCACGAACCRCCATATCCTTAATTGCAGACCTGAAATGATAGATAAAACTACTCAGAACAAGAAACAACTTAGCCTTTTAGAAGGATAGATGACGATCAGTACAATTATTGGCGACAAAACATTAGAAAAAAGGAAACAATAATTGGTTATAGCAAGCGTGATTCAGTGATGAGCTTATGAAGGATGCAAGTCGATAAACAAGTACAGAAGGAACACAAACAGATGTATCTGATGTGGCACATAAAAATGAGCCACGTGTTAGCTTTTTATTGGGGCGCGTAYCTCTAGAGTTTGCTCAATATAAGGGTCTGYCCAAGAAATTAAGCCCAACTATGTGAGGCCCAACTTMTAAAAGGGTCATGATGTGGCATCCTAATAGGATGCCACGTGACACTAAACAGGATGACGTGGCATCCTTCGAATCWGCCACGTGTCTTATTGTTAAAATACCAAAGCATCATTAAATGCTCACTATTGGGGTCATTAASTGCTGATTATTGAGATTTTCTTCTTTAATTGACAATTCTGAGGAACCCTATTCATGGGCCTCAATTGGCAATTTTACAGCCAGCCTAACATTTTGTGACCTATGGCCTAGTGCCACGTGTCAT
>SNQN01001647.1:60385-90143 GCA_008642245.1 Bassia scoparia | reverse complement strand
GTATTAGTCAACCATTATGATAGCCTGCAGCATAATATCAGAATTCATTGTAAATCACTCATCCCCATTGTTGACATTTTCAGATTTTGAAGTCATTTTGGAACTTCTGAAGAGGACCTTGGATAAATCACTTGATTTACTAGATGACAAAAAACAAAGTGATATTTGTGCGTAGCATCGGCTTCAAATCCATGCTAATTATAAGATCATGATAGTATGATGCATTTGGGTAGAGTCATAATGACAAGATATCCGATTTCAAATGTAGAATCTCTAAGTGATCAATGAGGGTACGTGTATTCACTAGAACTGAATGACATAGAGAGCGAAGAACACAGCAACGTACCGGTAATGAGTAATGACAAGCCAAAGCTACATCCATTCTGTCAAATAATCTCTACATATACCATCTTTTCAGTTCCCCTGAGGAGCCAAATAGATTAATTATCAGTCCTTGAAAACATAGATAGAATAGCTGTAAATCTGCACCAAGAATGATCCAAATACGAATAAGCAATATTCGAAACATCGAATCAGTAAAGTTACAAAAAATTGAGCCAATTTCAGAAGCTACTGTAAGTAAGTGATCATCTGAGGACTAGCAGGAAAATACAAAAGTACGGCATGATAAAATGCGCAAAAAAGGCCGTTAAAGCACGACAAAGCGTATCAGGTAAATTAGACACAAGAGAAAGTAAAAAAAATGCACAACTATATAGAGAATCCAGACCAAAACCGTGGACCTTACCTAATCATAGCCAGTTGCGGGTCCAAATCATAGGTCCGAAACAGTAAAATAGCATCTCATACCCGGGAGAAGGTCTTGTAAAAAGAAGATATAAGTCATTACAGCCAAATGGCTGCAAAAGGGTAATATCAGTCACGATAAATAATATATCTTCAGTCATCATCTTTTAACTTTAGTTATGGCTTTATGTCCATAATCTCAGACAACTTGATGGGGCCGGTAGATTCCGTTGTTCTTTTCACCAAAAATGTGAGATGCGCAACTAGAACATACCCGGAAGGCTTAATCAGCAGCCCACCAAAAATAAATCCACCCGACACAAAAGCAGCCCTAGCAGAGTAATGGGCTAGGGTTTGATTTCAGACCCTTGAAGTCAACACGCCAAGTGGCCAACCTAACTTAGTCCTCAAACTGACTTCGTGCCATCGGCTCGCCAGATAGTTAAAAGAAGAAAACCGATATATTATCGCATTGAAACACAAAATTCATATATCTAGTCCAATGCAAACTATTTATAGGACGACATTCTAACTCATCTAATAAGTTGTATAGAGCTTAACATCTTGTGTGCACTCCATGTTACATGTTTTGATTTAGAAGGTTGATCGATTATTCGATCATCCTTGTGGTCAAGCAAAATACAGAATTAAAATATCCTCTCTCTTTTTCTTGGCTTATATCCTACCTCTCTGTTTATTAATGGGGAAGTATTTTTTCAATTTAGATGTGAGAGGTTGTGTAATATCATTGCAGTGTTTTTCTGTAAGYGAAGTAGTATGTATTGTACATYTGTACTAGTATATAATGAGYAGGGCTATCTTCAAAATTGATCACCATTTTTCTGTCCTCATATAATTTGCATAAAGATGCATGATCTGAATTCTTTGCAATAAGTCACTGTAACATTTTAAATTGCTAGTTTACAAGTTACAACAATAGTAGCATCATCCTACCAACACTTGCGCTTTCATGTACACTATAATGAGTTAATGACTAACCCATGAGCTTAGCACTGACCAGGATCACTGCTSGGAACATCCAGATACGGCAAACCTTCCAATAAGCAGTAAACAGGAGGAGTTGTCGAATCTCCTGGTTTACTTCCATAAGCATTCCAACAGAATGGCTCTAACCTAGACTTTTGACCCATTGCCATGCTCCTAGGCCCTGCAGGTAGGAGCTCCAAACCTGAGAGAGTGATGTTAGTGCAAGGAACCGCGTCACTGCATGCCAATCGGATGGGTGGACCTCGCGCATCATATGTGCCCTTGATATTGGAGAAGGAAATAGTATTGATGGAAACAGCTGAAGTTTGGTTAGAGCAGTTACCGGAGAGGCAATAGTATTGGTCGATGTTGATAGGGTTTCGGACAGTGTCCATGTAGATTCCATCAAAGGTCACCGCCGATACTGATCCTGACCCACCTTGCCATGTCTTTATTCGAACCCCATTGTCGGAGTGCTTGATCAGGCAATTGGTAACTGTGATATTGGATACACAAGCCTTCGAATTGTGAACTCCTAGGCTCCCAATGCTGCAAGATTATACGAAATTTAAGCATAAGAGYTACCAGTAAAGATCGCTAACGATTCTAATTGAGTCAAATTTCTCCTACTTCCTCCRTGACAAAATACATGTTACACTTTCATAATATATATGAGATGTTTTATTAAAGTGTAACATGTATTTCGTTACGGATGAAATACAATCAGTTGTATGCTTTGTAATACCTTATTCCATGACCAGGGCCACATGTAACGTTTTTAAATATCTAAATTATGACTACAGCCAACATCGATATACATCATCACCTGAATTAGCAAAAAAAAAACCAAATCCTTAGCATTCAAAATAAAAAAAGAATTCGAAAAATATACTTTCATTTTTTTTTTTAACTCGTATCAGTTGAAAATAACGAACTCGGAGGAAGTAGTAATGATTATGGAATTGATTACCATTGGATATGACTGATATATCTTCACATCATTTGTATTTCTACATGAATTCCATCAGTGTTGGGACTATTAGCAGGAGATTTGATGACAAGAGAATCCACATTAACCATTTGACAAACATCATACGAATATGGAATTGAGGACTGTTGATGAGTTGATCCCTCTATTGTAAATTTGTGATCCAAAGAATCTGATGGCCTGCAAACAATAATTTTTTTTAAATAAAGCGTCAACTTCATCAAATTGATTTTCAAACATAATTCGAGTATCATACAACCATCAAAAACGAATTTCAAATATAATTTGAGTATCATAGACCACAAGGATGGAGATGAAAGCGGAATGACAGATTAAGCAAGTGAGCTACCTCACTCTATTTAATTCGAGCATTTATATGTAAGCATGCATGCATGTTAACTTTTTAGATTAATAGCTAAACAAAACAGAATATGACCGTTGTGTATTAAGGTATTGAGAGTTTAGACAATATGACAATTACTTCACGGTTTAAAAAAGGATGGCAAGTGTAAAATGATCACTTACAACTGGGATGTCACAAGAACAGGCAATGTAGTTCCATTGATACCCTGTAATAAGTTAATTTGGAACATTTTCAATATATGTTAGGAAGCATTATATTAAAATATATTATACAAGTAATTAGAAACACAACTAGGATTTTAATATATAATCAAATTACCTTATGAGGTTTACAAGGGAAATTCCACCATTGTCTCCTCTTCCATCAATAAGACCACACCTGGAAGGTCACCCATGAGTTCATAAAAGATTAGCCATTGTCTTTTGCTCATATTTTAGCATGTTCTGGTCCATCTGTGGCATAATGTCCCTTCAATCTTCATAGAATAATAATTACAATATAACAATTGTTACAATTACATTGTTCAAAAAATAGAAAATAAATAAAACTAAATGAAACTAAGCTAAAAATGGAAAAATAAATATAATTTAATTAATAATTTATTACATCGATTATTGCATAATTTAGCCATAAATTTACAACTATTAGCTAGTGTAATTATAACGCTTGTTGTCATTTTAAGTAATGCAGTGCAGCAATGCAGCATGTCTTGTATGCACCTTAAAGGCTATATATAACATAACCTTTTTTAAATGCTCGTTTTTGCATATTATTATAGGATAAAGATGTGATTATTACCTGAAATTGAACACCATATTTGCAAGGTCCAGTAAAACTCAAAGGTTGAATCAAGAAGGAATATCCTCGRGGCGCAAGAACCCTAGGATTTTCAGCTTGACAAGCACAAGCAGCATCCCAAGCTGATTTGAATGCACCTGTGTCATCTGTTAAGCCATCCCCAATAGCACCAAATGATCGAACGTCGAATACATTCGTTTGAACGTTAGTACTAGTATTAGCACGATCACTACTAGGCGAAGGAGCGGGACTATGAACAACCGTGTGATCATAGCTAAGGTGGTTAGCGTTTGGAGCTTGAGAAGGCGGTATCGATGTTTGAGAGGTGCTATAAGTGTCATGCACAGGCATTGACGTTAACATCCTTCCTTGGATTAAGCTAAAGAGGAGACACAACGAAATTACAGTAGTAGTCAAGGTTTTATTAACCATTTTGAAATTAAAAGTGTAACGTGTATTATTTTTAGGRCGAAAATAGGGTACGTTCAATAAAATATATGAATATTATGAACAATTTATAGAACAAGAAAATAAGTTTCGAATCAAGGGGAAAACAAAATATATTGTTATGGGTACCTATTGCACTAGAGTAGGATAAAAAGGACAATGGAACAAATTTTAGTAGAGTATCCCCCTAAAATTTGGGAACTAGAAAGAAAGATGAAAGAGTGGGAAGAATTTTTTGGGTATATTATGAGCAACTTGGACRAGAATATACAAAGTATGGTAGATTACAAAGCTATTTATATTAATAGCAAAAAGTTAATAGAATTTAAAGAATTAATTACTTAAGAGAATTTTGATGAAGGAAGTGGCTTTGGTTTAGTTAAGAATTCATGCATGAAGATAGTGGATATAGGGTGGCTTTAATGTGTGTTGTTCTGACCACAAATTAAAATTGTATAAAAATGATTGAGATTTGATTATGAACCGACCACAATGTCACAATTATATTAATGAATCAGAATGTTTAGGGGAGGTTGATTATATGTATTATACTCGCTTTCTTTGTACGCTATGTGTGCGATAACAATTTAATCATTATTGTTAATGTGATGAATAAAGTATTCTCGTATAGTCAATATTTCATAAAATATCATTTAAAAAATAGACATAGATAGGCACAAAATTATTTATTCAATTATATCAAATTTTGTTTAATTTTTTAAGTTTTATCGGAGTTAACATCTAATTTTTTATTTAATTAATTATTTAATCCTTAATTCTATGAAATTTTATTCGAAAATTAAATATTATATATAATCATTGTTTGTGTTTGTATTTGTAAGCATATACTTTTATTGTGGTAATATATTCTTATTGATTTTGACTTGTAACTTAGTTTGTACTAAAAAAATTTAAGGTTGGTGTTAATTTTCTGTTAAGTTACTTATGGGTTATTATTTTACGAAATTTTTTCTTAAGTGTACTGGCATTTGAATGGGTCTATCAATCTAATTTTGGCCTGAAACTTGCATGGACACTCAAATTTATGATCTTGGACCCCTCAAAGTTGGGAATTCACACCAGTGGCAGTCCCGAGAGGTCGAAAAACCTGAACTAATCTTCAATTTTTTTGGGCTATTTCGACAATCCATGGATTGTAGTTTTCTTCTAATATCTAAATCACACTTTAAGGATCATTGAGGGATGAATCTCTCGACCAATTTAGCCCAAATGTTGAGTGTCAGGGATGCTCTCCCTTGCGTGTTTCATTGTGTCACTTGGTGATGAAGGAAAACTTCTTCCGGAACCTCATCAATGTTGCTTATTGCCACTCAATTTTTGTGTTCTCACTCGCGCTTTGACGTTTGGTTGCATGCGTCATTTGCGACGCGTACGAAACCCAATCGTATCTCCTAGTTTTGGCCGCAATTGTTACCGGTGGTATTTTTTTATGAATGCTTATGTTATGTTGAACGCAACTAAGAATTTTTCGTCTAATCTTTGAACAGAAATCGGCTCCGTATCCTCATTTGCATGGCAATCGGTTACACTATCAATGTATTTACAGTTCTAATTACCGTGATTGTGATCCCGACACAGGATTTTTGTCCACAATTCCCCAGTGCATATCTCAACAACCTTAAGGTGTGGGAAATTCTGTGCGAAAGTCGCAGGCGGGCGTTCACCGAAACAGTAATTTAGACCGGAAAAAGATTCCATATATAGGGGGGACTTTGCTGTCGCGAACGAACAAACACTGCAAACAACATCCTAACGAAACACTCTGCGTAGGAATGAACTTACTCTTGGTATTTTGGGGCCGAACCTTCCTAGTGGATTCATCCCATCACCGTTGACCGTGGGAGAATTTTGGGCAAAATAATAAGTCGGGCTCACAAAATATGTGTTTTTTTGGACAAAAAAACGGATTATAATCAACGAAAATGAGGTCAACAGAAAAATTTTTCGAAAAAATTGCAGAATTTTTTTACATGGGTTCATACTGATCATTTGCGAATAACATTCACGGCCGAAGTTTGGGGCTCAAAAGATTCAACCCCGGAACCCTTGATTGTCAATACTCTAGAGTGCACAAATCGCACGAGTTTATACTCATTTGTCTTTTTTATTATTTAACTGTATTATTTATCAACCTTCCAAACAGACCACAAAACACCATACATTATTTTAAACACAACCATTTCTTTTAGTTAATGAATGCCTGTTGGAGGCCAACTAACGTCGTCATTAAGCTTGAAGTACTTCCTCTTACTCATTCATACGTAATGTCATGACAAGTACGTAAAATCATGCTCATGGAAAATATACTGCCCGCACTTAATTCATCCTATGTATTATAAATTACTCATGGAACAAGTTTATACTTGATCCACTTAATTCGTCAATAAACCAATCAATTAATTAAACAAAATGACTTATTAAAAACTTCTATCAACAACCCAATGAACAAACCATTTCCACAATATTCCCCATTTCCACAAATATAGCACATGAGCCACAAAAACAATGATTCCATTGTGACTCCAAAAGCACATCATTCCATGGACGTTCCTACAATCATAGCTTCTAAGTTCTCAGACACCTCAAACAAAATTCAAGTAAGGCTTCCGCAATAGTGCGTACCTTGAAAAGGAGACACAGCCCGGCAAATTACTTCTACTTCAAAATACTCAAGAGAATTTCTCTACAACCAAACTAGAAATCAAATTACTATGATTCCAACAAAATGACATCAAATCATAGTATTCTTTGGAAACCGCACAAAAACCTTTAGAATCACGCCACGAACAGTTTAAAGATTAATCTTCAAGCTCCTATAATAACCTTATTTAGGTGTTTTTCAAAAAAAAAAACAACTCTTAAAAAGCATATTTTCAATGGTTTTGAAAATTAACTTTTATATGTAAGAACTCTAAAAATTCAAATTACATGTTTTTGTGCCAAACATTTTTGCATTAATTTAATCAAAAACATCATTTTGTATATAAAGGTTGTCAATCGAGTGAATAATGTTATTAAAATAATAAAACACCGAATATTTATGAAAATCTCACACAAGGTCTTATTACTAATATAAAGAACATCCATCCATTTTCGTAATTATATGATTACATAAAAATAATAAACATCGATAACCGATCACGCAACCCGGAACAACAGTCATGTCGAAAGCCTAATGTTTTGAATAAAAGCTAGCAAATAGGACCTTTGAAAATTTGGTGAAATGTTCGGATCACATAGTTCATTAGGTATATACGAAATTATTCAAAAAAACCTTACGTAATATTGAGGCATAAAAATATGAAAATCAAAAACGAAATCTAACTCGGAAACTGTCATTCAACGATTTTTTTTAAAATAGGCTAATGTGCTTGAAACGATTCCGAAATTACAACAAGGTTGTATACCAGTATGACGATTACTCAACCAAATTTCTGTCAAATGTATTGAACAAGGAATAAAATAAATACAAATACAAAAGCTAAACTGAAAAAAACCCTTATTTTAAACCCATAATTTTTATAATCATAACTGAAATTTTCAATTTGAATTAATCATCATAAAAACTCAGTAGAATTTTGTAATTTATAAGCGATACACGTATCAAAAACTAATAGAAGAACTAGAGGTGATCAAGGTATGCCAGCCCGGATTCCGCATTTGTGCCGGGCTGTGAAGTCTTGTTCGGGCCGAAAGTATCGGAGCGCGCCGATTTTTCCTGTGCCGAAGTTTGGCTGGCATGGCTGGCGGCGATTTTTTTCACGAATTTTGTGTCGGTTTGTTGGATCGTGACCCTAAGTTAGGATTTTGCTGATCGGCCCAGTCACCTCTCCATTATTTTATCGAGGCCGGAAGTAATTTGGACACAAGTCGTTTGCCCGAATTCAAGCCCCGTCGGCCCGATTTAAAGGCATAAATATATCAAGCTAAGCCCGGCCTCCGAACCTTGGCCCGACCGCTGCCCCATGTATCACTCTTAATTAAACCATAAGATTATAAAAGTTTCAAGCTTTAAATCAAAGTATAAACAGAATTAAACATGAAAAGAAGAAAAAAAGAAGGAAAGAAGGGGAGAGACAACCGGTGGTGGTGTCCGGTGTGTGGCGGCCAGCGGCGGCAGCGGGCAGCGAGCAACAACCACCAGCACAAAGAACGCCAGGCAACAGCACGCCAACCTAACGTTTTCCTTTTTTTTAAAAAAAAAAAAGCTGAAGTATCGTGAATGAAAAAATAGAATGCAGAATAAAATTTCATTTTTTTATTACTTAGGTTTGCTAACTAGGGTTAACTTAAGTATCTTAATATTTTATTTATTTGTGTTTAGGAAAAAGGGAAAAAGGATAAGGATTATTCGCCTTGTGTAATATAAATTTAAATGGTTAATAAATTCCAAATAACGATTATCAGTTGCGGTTCACGAGATAAAATGCATATTAATATAGTTTATAATAAAAACTATATTAAAATATTGATTGTTTTATGAAATACATGAAATAATAATATTCTAGGAACGATAGAAGTATATTATAGATAGCTAGTTCCGAACGCACTCTAGGCTATGGACTGGAAAATGCAATCCTACTCAAGCCTTAGTGAAGTAGGATCTAGTCAAGCTTGGAAAGGGAGAAATCCGTGATGTTAAGTAGATTAAAATTGAGAGGCATATTTTTTTTGGGTACAGTGGGCCTTATGTCCAATTTGTTTGAACTTCACAGACGTAGATCATATTTTGTGCAGTGTAGAATATGACTTGAATCGTTGTGTATTGAAAGTAAGAATTTATTCAAAGTAATTTAAAAAGAGAAAATCAACAATTCCACTTTTTTTTACTAAACGATGATAGCGAAATTTCAAACAATCGGGTTTTCAAATTATGGGTTGAATTTGGGTTTTGTTGCAATTTTCAATCGCCCGAATAGAGTTTTGATATAGGGTTTCAGTTGGCCGCTATTCTATTTTCGATCGTGCATGAAATTGAGTTTCTTTCTCAAATTTTCACTCCATCGGTCTACATTTTGCATTGATTTCAATTCGATGTAAGCCAAGACAAGATATAATTGCCTGATGAGCTTTAGATTTTACTCCGGTAAGATGAATGGCTATGAAGGTATATCCATTATGTGTCGTTCCTTGCACCCATACTCTCATAATTGACAGCTAACTCGATTGTGATTGATCTTTTGTGTGCAGATGGGTCTTTCTATGTGCAGTTACGATGGAAGTTGATTTCTTAATGAGCTTGTTTGGAAGAGAGGATCATACATGTTGGAGTCAGTACTTCAATCTTGTGCCTTATGCTGGTATGTGAAGCGTGGTATCGAATTTATCATTCTTATTGCTCTTTTTTTTTACACGTAATTCTTATTGCTCTTAGCTTTCTGAATACGTGGAAGTTAGCAGATGTTGAGTCACGCCTCATTTTTGACAGCGTCTGGTGTCGGATATCAATATAACTAATTACTCGCTGATTGAAAATCTTCTGTAATAGTGTATACTTAGTTTCTTTAGATATAGGTCTGGGTGTAAGATGTGGGCATTTTTAGGCGGTCACAAATGTAGAGGTTGCTTAATTGCAATTACGCCCAACTCGACATCTTCTCTTACTCTTAGTATCGGCCCAAATTCTTTTCTTCCCTGCTTTTTCTTACTCGACAGGTGGTTTATTGGATTGATTTTATGTGCAAAATTGAAATTTTAATGAATTTTGATTTGCACGTGTATATTGTGGGTTGTTTCATTGATTAGTAGACAAAAACTCTCGAAAATAAAAGGTTGTCATCTGTCGAGTAAAGGAAGTCTAAGTTAGTTGATTAGTAATTACACTTGTGATGTGTAAGCAAGGTTGAAAGATTAATAGTACAATACTCAATTAGCCATTTTGGGTAGCAGAGATTCGATCAATGGGCAACACTGTCATCAAATTTTCTCACTTTTGAAATGAAGGGAGCAGTGACAGAATGAAGTTTTGCCGGAGTGCTTTCTACTTCTTTTGTTTGATCTTTATTAATGATTTTTGGGAATTAGATGATTAATGGTATTATTTTTTGGTAAAATGGAGCTATGGATTTTTGGGCTCTTTTTATGATAATGGTACATGCTAATGTGAAATAGCTTTGAAGTCAACGTTGAGAAAATCAGTTTGTAACACAGTTATATATGTTACTCTATTAGGTTTAAATGCAATTTTGGAATTAAGAGTTTTACTTCAAATTTTAGGGTTTCCAAATTCATTGTTTTTGTTGAATTCATTGTTTCGTTTTATTTTCATGGGTATAGAAGTTTATTGCGGGAGTTATCTCATTTAATGACGTATAATGTTTTTTTTTTTGTTTTCTTGTACTTTTATGTTAGATTGTTGGGCAGAATTAATGTTGTTTGTTCCCTCATCTCTTCAGCTTTTAAGGTTTATCGATTTAAAATTGGCCAAAATATTAACTTACATTTTTTAGTTTAAAATTAAAGTGGACCGACGCGCTGCGAGGCACACTAGTATTCATAATAGATGAGTTACTTTGAGATATACGCAAGACAATGGGTCCGGTTCTGTTAACCTTTTTTTAGTTATGATAGAGATATATATTAAGATCTAATTTAACTGCTTTAAGATTGACGAATTAAAGAGTGATTTTTTAGAAGTAAGAGTATTAGTAGTGTAAATCGCATGATTACAATATATTAATTTTATCAATACTCAAAAAATAATGAAGAACGTTAGTAAGATAATAGTGTAACTCACTTTATTAGGAGTACGGAGTATAATATATTCATTTACCGAAATAACCTACTTAAAATAGAGATTGGATGAAGAAGAATTAGTAAGGCTAGAAGGCAAATTTATAGGTGGGAACAACAATGCGATCCACCGTCACTTTCCCTTATATGTTGTTGGGCCTGTTGGCTACTGATTAACTGGGTTATGACTATCCATGTGAGTTTTGACTTAATTCATGCTTGGTATGACTTATTGTAACACCATTTCCCCTGGGCTATAGCAAGATGAAGCATGTCTGTTGGCGAATGCTTATAGTAAAATCGACTCATCTTTTACAATTTACAAAAACATTTAAACGTCATTTTTTCTGGAATTTCTCAAGCCTCACCAACGATAAAACATAGACAATTGCTAATTTGTATGAAAGTTGTACGATTTGCTATTAAAGAAGCCAAATGACCAGATCTCATCAATTCAAGACTATAATTTCCAGCAATTTGGTTCTTATTTGCATTTTGCAGTAAAACACACACCTTCATCATATGGCGCATCGCATACCCGGTATTTATCTTCCTTCTCTCTTTCTCTTCAAGTTGTCGTTTTACTCTCTCTTGTTCGTGATTTCAGTATCTATTGATGATCGGAAGTCGTGTCTTGGATTCTTTTAGAGAGTGTAAATTAGGGTTTTCTGATCTAAATAAACCCATTTCTCTCGTTAATCAAATTCTCTTTGCGACCATTGCCTTTCTGTCGTTGATTTCAATAAGTTGTTTCACTGCCTTTTCAAATTAAAACTCTCACCCTCACTCCACATTATCTCTTCTATAAAACCTTGAATTGTTGGTGTTCAACCTTAATATGCATTCTCTTGGTATTCTGCCTAATGTTACTGCCATTTGGGCCGTGTTATTTTGGATTCTCTCTCTATGGGCAAAGCCCTAAGTGGTACCTCCCTAATGTTTAGTCTAACACCTTAATAAAGCTTCATCCATGCTGGCAGCTCCCCGAGCTTCATTATTCCTAAAATGTCAAGCAAGGATTCCAGCCCGCACTAGTCACTGTGGGCTTTAATAAAGGTTCTTTGTAGCGTAGGCGACCAATGCCGGTGGCCCTAAATCTCTTACCCCAATATGTGCAATCTGGTCCGTGTCAGCCTGGTCTTTTATAATACCAACACTCATCATGATAGTCCTGCAAAGATAGATTCATAATAAGGCAAGGGCCTGTTCTCTTTATGAAAAGGCAGGCAATTAAACCCAATGTTCACATATACACTCCTTCATTGAGGCCTCTACAATTCTGGCTTTGTGGATGAGGCTAAGGCGTGTGGGCTGAGATGTTAGATGACAAATCAACACCAGATGATTAAGCATATAGCATGCCTTCCATTGATGTTTGTAAAATGGAAATGTGATCAACACAAGCCTTGTAGAATCTATATCTACAAAAGTGGCTTCCTAACTCATTACTTAAGTGCTTAACTTGTGCTATTGGATTTGCCGTGCCCAAATGAAGAATGCTGTAAAAGCTAAATTGATGTGCATGAGTCAAAATGGTTGGGACCTGAATGGTTGTCAGTTTCAACTACATATAATGGATATATGCACAGGCAAGAGACATAATTGACAGCCTTGGCCGTATTCTCGAAGAATGCATCAGAAAGGATTTAAACCTAATTTTGTCACCTATAACACGCTTCTTTTAATGGGACTGCTGCAAAGCAAATAGGCTCCCATCTTGCACGTCAGTTGTTCAACGGAATGCGAGAGGGTGGAGTAACTCCTGAAATGTTGTTACGTATTGCTTCTTGCTTTGTGGCTTATGCAAAAGTGCACAAAAGACGACGGCCAAGTGCATCTACTTAAAGATATGAAAAATATGATGAATCCTGATTAATTCATTCTGTGCCCATCCTAATAACGGTTGGTGTGAGGCTGCGTCGACTGGAACAGATGCAGCAGAAAGTTCTTCACTGCTCTTGTAAGCACAAGGGTTACAAACCTGACGTGAAAACATATAATTATGATCAAGGCTTTTGCAGAAAGGTCTATTGGATGAAGCTATTTCGTTATTGAAAAAACATGAAGAGATGCTTTGCTCCCCTGATAAAGTAACCTATAAACTATTCATCAGAGGATTATACTCGAACAATACTGTCAAAGTGCATTTTTACTATTGTGATCCTATGGTTAGCAAGGGTTTGAAGGTGTGCTACACTTTCACAATTATTTTTGTCTATTGTTTCTGAAGACTTAAGTTGCTCTTCCAAGACTGATTCAAAGATTCATCAAGAAGACTAGAATAATGCAAGTTTTGCATAATATTTAGAAATTTTGTGCTACGTTAGTAAATCTGGCTTAAGCTAATTCCTTGTTGACTGTGAAATGGTTCCAGCTACGGCCACCACTTTTTGATTTTTTGTATCCATTGAGTGCTAATTAATATATATTGTGGATTTGTGGATTGGTCATGTACGCTACCTTTAGTTCAGAATTTATGTTCATAGTTTGCCATTAGAATTAACAGGCGGTACCACTTTTGATTCCACAACACTTAGAACGTCAATTGAAGAAAAATTTCTGGTCCCTATAGTGATTGGAAGCCTTGGAAATTGTATAAATGTGGGTTTCTGCTGATTCTTGCTCCTTTTAGCTTTCAGGCTGAATAGTTTCAACAATATCATAAGATAGTTCATGTTATGTTGCTAGATGAGACTCCCCGAACAACAAAGGTAACAGTTGCTTCTCCTTAAATGTTGTCTTTCTTTGGCTGAAGACACTTAAAATTTGATAGCATTAGTATTCCTAATTACAGTACTGAGTCAGGTTAAAAGCAGCAGCTGACGGTGCTTGATGATGATTGTTTGTAATTTGTGTAGCCATGAGTTTTTTGAACAGAATGTTTTCTGTGTTTAAATTGGAAATTCTAGTTTTCCTGAATATTCTCAATTTGTTCTTCTTCAGGTAATTTCTTTATGTGCTATCAAATTATGGAGCAAGTTAAATGACCACTGATATAATTAAAAATCAATTATATCTATGACTTTCATTACTAGGCATTGCATTATAATTCTATTTTGCTTGGACCCGGATATTTGAATCAACCTTCAAATCACAAACAATGGTTAGTGGAACGATGCACACAAACTTATTAGACATGAGTTAGACTGTCGTATATAATTAGTTTGCATGGACTAGTTATCTGAATTTTGGTGATTCTCTGCCTAGGGTGCTTTGTGTCGGGTATTTATATTTTGGTGGGCTGCTGATTAAGCCTTCCGTGGTATGTCTTAGTTGCATCTCAATTCTTTTGGTGAAAAGAACATCGGAATCTACTGGCATAAGTTGTCTGTAGATTATGTGCATAAACTACTTAAAGATGATGACTGAAGAGTATTATTTTAGTGATTTGATATTACTTTTGCAGCCATTTGGCTGTAATGACTTTCATATCTTCTTTTTTACAAGCAACCTTCTCCGTATGAGATGCCTATTTTACTGTTTCTGACCTATGATTTTGGACCTCGAATGGCATGATTAGTAAGTCACGGTTTTTGGTACTCTGGATTCTCATATAATTGTGCATTTATTTACTTTCTCTTGTGTCCATGATTATTGATTAGCTTTGTCCATGTGAGCTTAACTGCTTTTTTGGCATTTATCATGCCGTACTTTGTATTTTCTGCTAGTCCTCAAGATTATCAATTTGACATTTTTACTTTGACAGAGTAGCTCTGAAAATTGCTCAATTTTTCTGTATACTTTACCTGATTCGATGTTTCGAATTGCTTATTCGTATTTGATCATCTGGGTGCAGATTTACAGAGATTTCTATGTTTTCAAGACTGTAATAATTTATTGGGCTCTCAGGGAACTGAGAAGATGGTATTGTTAGAGATTATTTGACAGAAGTGGAAGTAAGCTTGGGCTTGTCATTACTCATTAGCCGGTACGTTGCTGTTCTTCGCATCACTAAGTCATTCAGTTCAGTTGAATACTACCCTATTGACTCACTTAGAGATTCTACATTGAAATCGGATATCTTGTCAATTAGATCTATCAAATCTCATACTATCATGATCTTATAATTAGCATGGGATTTGAAGCGATGCTAGCACAATATCACTTTGTTTTTTTTTTTTTTTCTTGACCTCTCGTCATCTAGTAATCAATGATTTATCAAGGTCCTCTTCAAGAAGTTCCCAAATGACTTCAAAATCTAAATTGCAACAATGGGGATGAATGATTTACAATGGACATCTGATATATGCTGCATGGTATCATAATGGTTGACTAGTATCTTGGCTATATCTACCTCTCTGTTTATTAATGGGGAAGTATTTTTTCAATTAGATGTGAGAGGTTGTGTAATATCATTGCAGTGTTTTTCTGTAAGTGAAGTAGTATGTATTGTACATGTACTAGTATATAATGAGAGGGCTATCTTCAAAATTGATCACCATTTTCTGCTCATATAATTTGCATAAAGATGCATGATCTGAATTCTTTGCATAAGTCACTGTAACATTTTAAATTGCTAGTTTACAAGTTACAACAATAGTAGCATCTCCTACCAACACTTGCGCTTTCATGTACACTATAATGATTATATGACTAACCCATGAGCTTAGCACTGACCAGGATCACTGCTGGAACATCCAGATACGGGCAAACTTCCAATAAGAGTAAACAGGAGGAGTTGTCGAATCTCCTGGTTTACTTCCATAAGCATTCCAACAGAATGGCTCTAACCTAGATTTTGACCATTGCCATGCTCCTAGGCCCGCAGTAGGAGCCTAAACCTGAGAGAGTGATGTTAGTGCAAGAACCGCGTCACTGCATCCAATCTGGTGGGACTGCGCATCATATGTCCTTGATATTGGAGAAGGAAAATAGTATTGAGGAAACACTGAAGTTGGTTAGAGCAGTTACCGGAGAGGCATAGTATTGTCGATGTTGATAGGGTTTCGGACAGTGTCCATGTAGATTCCATCAAAGGTCACCGCCGATACTATCCTGACCCACCTTGCCATGTCTTTATTCGAACCCCATTGGTCGGAGTGTTGATCAGGCAATTGGTAACTGTATATTGGATACACAAGCCTCTCGAATTGTGAATCCTAGGCTCCCAATGCTGCAAGATTATACGAAATTTAAGCATAAGAGCTACCAGTAAAGATCGCTAACGATTCTAATTGAGTCAAATTTCTCCTACTTCTCTCTGACAAATACATGTTACACTTTATAATATATATGAGATGTTTTATTAAAGTGTAACATGTATTTCTAACGGATGAAATAATCAGTTGTATGCTTTGTAATACCTTATTCCATGACCAGGCCACATGTAACGTTTTTAATATCTAAATTATGACTACAGCTCCAATCGATATACAATCATCACCTGAATTAGCAAAAAAAACCAAATCCTTAGCATTCAAAAATAAAAAAGAATTCGAAAGAAATATACTTTCATTTTTTTTTTTAACTCGTATCAGTTTGAAAATAACGAACTCGGAGGAAGTAGTAATGATTATGGAATTGATTACATTGGATATGACTGATTATAAATCTTCACATCATTTGTATTTCTACATGAATTCATCAGTGTTGGGACTATTAGCAGGAGATTTGATGACAAGAGAATCCACATTAACCATTGACAAACATAATACGAATATGGAATTGAGGACTGTTGATGAGTTGATCCCTTAATTGTTAAATTTGTGATCCCAAAGAATCTGATGGCCTGCAAAACAATAATTTTTTTTAAAATAAAGCGTCAACTTCATCATAAATTGATTTTCAAACATAATTCGAGTATCATACAACCATCAAAAACTGAATTTCAAATTAATTTGAGTATCATAGAACCACAAGGATGGAGATGAAAGCGGAATGACAGTATTAAGCAAGTGAGCTACCTCACTCTGATCTAATTCGAGCATTTATATGTAAGCATGCATTGTCATTGTTATACTTTTATAAAGATTAATAGTAAAAAAAAGAATATTGAACCGTTGTGTAATAAGGATTGAGGTTTAGACAATATGACAATTACTTCCGAACGGGTTAGAAAAGGATGGCAAGTGTAAAATGATCACTTACAACTGGGCTTCACAAGAACCAGGCAATGTAGTTCCATTGATACCCTGTAAAAGTTAATTTGGAACATATTTCAATATATGTTAGGAAGCATTATATTAAATATATTATACAAGTATTAGAACAACTAACTAGGATTAATATATAATCAAAATTACCTTATGAGGTTTACAAGGGAGATTCACACTTGTCTCCTCTTCCATCAATAAGACCACCACTTGGAAGGTCAACCCATGAGTTCTATAAAAGATTAGCCATTGTCTTTTGCTCATATTTTAGGCCATGTTTCTGGTCCATCTGGTGGCATAATGTCCCTTCAATCTTCATAGAATAATATTACAATATAAAATTGTTACAATTACATTGTTCAAAAATAAAAAATAAATAAAACTAAATGAAACTAAGCTAAAAATGGAAAAATAAATATAATTTATTATAATTTTATTCATCGATTATTGCATATATTTGCCATAATTTACACTATTAGCTAGTGTAATTATAACGCTTGTTGTCATTTTAAGTAATGCAGTGCAGCAATGCAGCATGTCTTGTATGCACCTTAAAGGCTATATATAACATAACCTTTTTAATGCTCGTTTTGCATATTATTATAGGATAAAGATGTGATTATTACCTGAAATTGAACACCATATTTGCAAGGTCCAGTAAAACTCAAAGGTTAATCAAGAAGGAATATCTCGAGGCGCAAGAACCTAGGATTTCAGCTTGACAAGCACAAGCAGCATCCAAGCTGATTTGAATGCACCTGTGTCATCTTTAAGCCATCCCAATGCACCAAATGATCGAACGTCGAATACATTCGTTTGAACGTTAGTACTAGTATTAGCACGATCACTACTAGCGAAGGAGCGGGACTATGAACAACCTGTGTGATCATAGCTAAGGTGGTTACGTTTGGAGCTTGAGAAGGCGTTCGATGTTTGAGAGGTGCTATAAGTGTCATGCAATGCATTGACGTTAACATCCTTCCTTGATTAAGCTAAAGAGGAGACAAACGAAATTAAGTATAGTCAAGGTTTTATTAACCATTTTGATTTAAAAGTGTAACGTGTATTATTTTTAGGGCGAAAATAGGTACGTTCAATAAAATATATGAATTTATGAACATTATAGAACAAGAAAATAGTTTCGAATCAAGGGGAAAACAAATATATTGTTATGGGTACCTATTGCACTAGAGTAGGATAAAAAGGACAATGGAACAATTTAGTAGAGTATCCCCTAAAATTTGGGAACTAGAAAGAAAGATGAAAGAGTGGGAAGAATTTTTGGGTATATTATGAGCAACTTGACAGAATATCAAAGTATGGTAGATTAACAAAGCTATTTATATTAATAGCAAAAAGTTAATAGAATTAAAGAATTAATTACTTAAGAGAATTTGATGAAGGAAGTGGCTTGGTTAGTTAAGAATTATGCATGAGATAGTGGATATAGGGTGGCTTATGTGTGTTGTTCTGACCACAATAAAATTGTATAAAAATGATTGAGATTTGATTATGAACCGACCACAATGTCACATTTATTTAATGTCAGAATGTTTAGGGGAGGTGATTATATGTATTATCTCGCTTTCTTTGTAGCTATGTGTGCGATAACAATTAATCATTATTGTTAATGTGAGAATAAGTATTCTCGTATAGTCATATTTCAAAAATCATTTAAAAAAAGACATAGATAGGCACAAAATTATTTATTCAATTATATCAATTTTGTTTAATTTTTAAGTTTTATCGGAGTTAACATCTAATTTTTTATTTAATTAATTATTTCTCTTAGTTTATGAATTTTATTCAAAATTCAAATTATTATAAGATATTGTTATGTGTTTGTATTTGTAAGAATATTCTTTATTTGTGGAATATATCTTATTAGATTTGACTTGTAACTTAGTTTGTACAAAAAATTTAAGGTTGGTGTTAATTTTTGTTAAGTTACTTAATGTGTGTAATTTTTACGAAATATTTTCTTAAGTTACTTGCTTTGAAATTGGGTCTATGCATCTAATTTTGGCCTGAAACTTTGCATGGACACCTCATATGATCTTATGGACCCCCATCAAAGTTTGGGAAATTCGCAAGCGGAGTCCCGAGAGGTCGAAAAACGTGAACTAATCTTCAATTTTTGGCTATTCAACAATCTTTATTTGTAGTTTTGCTCATAATTTCTAACACACTTTAAGGATCATTGGGATGATCTCTCACCAAATTTAAGCCCCAAATGTTAAGTGTCATGATGTTTTGTGTTTCATTGTTCAGTTGAGTTCGAGGAAAACTCCTTCGAGACCTCATCAAGTATGCTTATTTTGCCCAAATTTTTGTGTCTCTCACTCGCGCTTTGACGTTTTGTTGCATGCGTCATTTGCGACCTACGAAACCCCTCGTATCTCCTAGTTTTGGCGCAAATTTTTACGTGGTATCTTATATGTTTGTGAACAACTATAGATTTTTCGTCTATTCGAACAGAAATCGGTCCGTAGACCTCATTTGCGTGGCATCATTACATCAATGTATTTCAGTCTAATTACGTATTGGTGACCCGACTCGGATTTTTTTTCCAAATTCCCCAGTATCCATATCTCAACACCTTAAGGTGTGGGAAAATTCTGTGCGAAATCGAGCGATTCACTGAAAAATAATTTTAGACCGAAAAGATTCCATATATAGGGGGATTTTGTGTTCGCGAACGACAAACTGACAAACATCGAAACGCTCGTAGGATGAACTACTCTTGGTATTTTGGGCCGAAACTTCCTAGGATCATTCCCCATCACCGTTGACGTGTGGGAGAAATTTGGGCAAAATAGTGTCGGGTCCACAAAACATTGTTTTTTGACAAAAAATATGGATTAATAAATCACGAAAATGAGGTCACCAAAAAATTTTCGAAAAAAATTGCAGTTTTTTTTT
This sequence comes from Bassia scoparia, assembly GCA_008642245.1. Lineage (NCBI taxonomy): Eukaryota > Viridiplantae > Streptophyta > Magnoliopsida > Caryophyllales > Amaranthaceae > Bassia > Bassia scoparia. Next base: position 70,045 of record SNQN01001647.1, on the reverse strand, counting down.
ACATGGGTTCATATGATCATTTGATAAATTCAAGCGAATTTGGGGCTCAAAAGATTCCATATAAGGGACTTTTGAATTCTAAAAGATAAACCGACAAAACGTTGAAACGCTTGTAGGAGGCACTTCACTCGGTATTTGGGACTGAAACAACTGAGGATCATCCCCCATTACCCTTAAGGTGTGGATAAATTATGGGCAAAACCGAGACAAGTCACCGAAACGTCTTTTTTGGATAAAAACGTGGATTAGACATCACAAAATGACGTCTCTAGAGATTTTCGGACATATTGCTGATATTTTCCATGGATTCATACGATCAAATGATGAATCCAAGCCAAATTTGGGGCTCAAAGAGTCCACTTGGGGGACTTTTGAGTCGTGAACGACCAAATCAAAACGTCAAAACGCTCGTAGGAGAAATTACGCTTGGTATTTTGGGGCCGAAACTTGCTGAGAAGTCACCCCATCACTCTTAATGCGTGGGAGAAATTCTGGGCATAAATTAATCGGTCGCAAAACGTGTTTTTGGGCAAAAAACGTGGATTATACATCACGAAAATAAGGTCTCCGGATATTTTGCAAAAATTCCCGATTTTTTCCATGGGTTCATACGATGAGTGGAATCCAATTTGGAGCCGAAAAGAGGTCATATGGGGGACATTTGAGTCCATGAACGACAAAAGGACAAACGTCGAAATGCTCGTAGGAAGAACTACGCTCAGTATTTTGGGCAAAAACTTGCTTAAGTGTCATCTCATCACATAAACTATGTGGAAATTCTTGGCAAAACCAGTCGAGTCATTAAAAGTTTTTTTTTGGTAAAGTAATAATTACATCAGGATATGAAGATCTCTAGAAAATTTTCGAACCGACAAAACGTCGTTTTGGAGTGAAACGTGGATTATACATCAAGAATGAGGTCTCTAGAATTTTTCGAAAAAATTTTCGATTTTTTTCCATAGATTCATATGATCATATGATGAATCCACCAAATTTGGGGCTCAAAAGAGGCCATATGAGGGGCTTTTTAATCGCGAACGACAAACCGACAAAACGCAAAACAGCTCTATGAGGCACTGCGCTCGGTTTTTTGGGCCGAAACTTTCTGAAGAGTCATCCTTCATCCCCTTAAGGTGTGGGAGAAATTGTGGGTTAAAACCAAACCAGGTCACGAAGCGTCTTTTTCGGGCGAAAAACTATATTATACATCACGAAACTGAGATTTCGTAAAATTTTTGAAAAATTCACGGATTTCTTTCCATAGGTTCATATGATCATATGATTAATCCAATCCAAATTTGAGGCTCAACAGAGTCCGTATGGGGATCTTTTGATTTTGAGAACGACAAAACGTCGAAATACTCGTAGGAGGCACTATACTCGGTATTTGGGATCGAAACTTGCTAAGGAGTCATCTTTATTACCCTTATGGTTTGGGAGAAATTTTCGACAAATCGAGTCGGGTCATCGAAGCGTTTTTTCTTTTTGCGATAAAGGTGGATTATACGTTATGAAATAAGGAGTCTGCTGAAAATTTCGGAAAATTGCCGATTTTTTTCTTGGGTTCATATAATCATATATGATGAATCCACCCAAATTTGGGGCTCAAAAGTGGTCATTATGGGGACTTTTTAATCCGCGAACGAAAACAAGAAAACTTCAAAACACTTGCATTGTATGTAGAAGGCACGATTGCTTAGTAGTCATCCTCATCACCCTTAAGGTGTGGGATAAATTTCATGCAAAACCGATCCAGGTCACCGAAAACATCTTTTTTGGACAAAAAAGTGGAATATCATCAAAAATTGCAAAAATTTTCCATGGTTCATATGATTATATATGATGAATCCAAGTCAAATTTGGGGCTTCAAAGTCCATATGAGGGATTTTTGAGTTCACGAACGAGAAATTGACTAAACGTCAAACGCTCAAAAAAGGCACTAGACGCTTAGTATTTGAGGCAAAAACTTCGTCTCGGTGACCCAGGTTAGTTTTGCCTAGAATTTCTCCTACACCTTGGGGGTTGATGAGAGATGGGTGTGTGGAAAGTTTTGGACCGAAATACCAAATGTAGCACCTCCTTTGAGCGTTTTAACGTTTTGTCAGTTTGTCGATCGCGGATTCAAAAGTCCCCCGTATGGACTTATTTGGATCCCAAATTTGCAAAGGGTTCATTATATTATCATAGGGATCCATGGTAAAAATTTCGGCAATTTTTCTAAATTTTTTCCAGATACATCATTTTTGTGATATATAATCCACGTCTTTCAACAAAAAAACGATGTCTCGGCGACTCGGCTCARTTTTACCCCAAGTTTCTCCCTTACCTTATGAGGGATAAGGGATGGGTACAGTCTTYGGCAAATTTCGGCCCCAAATACCAAACATAGTGCTTTCTACGAGTGTTTTGACGTTTTGTCGGTTTGTCATTCGCGGATTCGAAAGTCCCCCGTATGGACTCATTTAGCCCCCCAAATTCTCCATGGGCTCATCATATTATCATTTTTGGCAAGTTTTCCATTTGTTTCATATGATCATATATATGATGAATCCAAGCAAAATTTAGGCTCAAAAGAGACCGTATGGAGGCTTTTGAGTCCGCGAATGACAAATTGTCGGAACGCTCGTTGTAGGCACTACACTTAGTATTTTTGGCCGAAACTTTCTGAGGAGTCATCCCCTATAAATCCTATAATCCTTATGGTGTGGGAGTATGTAATTCTTGGAAAAACCGATTCGGGTCATCAAAACGTCGTTTTGAGGTCTTCGGAAAAAATTGTGGAAAATTTTTCCATGGATTAATTAATATGATCATATGATAAATCCAATCTAAATTTGCTGCTCAAAAGAATCCATATGGGGTGCTTTTGAGTCCGCAAACAACAAATCGACAAAATGCCAAAACGCTGATATGAGGCACTATGCTATGTGTATTTAGGGCCGATACTTGCTGAGAAATCTTCCCCCATCACCTTTAAGGTGTGGGAGAAATTTTGGGTACGAAATTATTATTGAATGACGAACTACTAATTTAGGGATGAATCATGTCTTTTCTTGTGTACTGATCATTATTGACCTTTTTTTTGGTGTGCTAAAAGAGCCATAAGGGCGAGGATCGATCCCAAGATCTCCTGAGAACGAGAGAGAAGCTTTAACCACTTGAGCTATCCCATCACTCTCATCATTACTGACCTTGGTAATTAATTATATTGAGACCACATGAATTGCATACCAAGTATAAATAATATATAACTATATATGGAATATATAATATTTATATTTCATAATCGAATTCAAAATTAATTCATTAAGTATAATAATATAATGGTAACAGATTGTGTCAAGGATGGTTGTTGCTTTAATAGTAATTTAGGGAGAACCATAAACTTGGATAAGTGGTGGCAATTTTTAGTGGTTGTCACTTGTGACTAGTGAGGTTTTGGCTTAGGTAATAACACAAATTTAGCAACACGAATAAACGAAGGATATAATTCAATCATCAATTATACATCACCGAAAGGAGGTCTCCAGAAAATTTTAGGGAAAATTGCCGAAATTTTTACCATAGGTTCATATGATATTATGCTGGATCCAGGGAAGATTTGAGGCCTAAAAGAGTCCATACGGGGCATTTTGAATCCGTGAAAGGAAAAAACGAGAAACGCCAAAACATCATAGGAGGTACACACTAGTTTGGGTCCGAAACTGTTCGATTAGTAATTTCCATGACCTTTAAAGTGTGAAAGAATTCTGGACAAATCGAGCGGGTCACCGAAATAGTTTTTTGACAGAAAAACATGGAATTACATCACCGAAATGAGGTCTCCGGATAATTTTGAAAAAATGTCGAATTTTTACCGTGGCTTCATATGATATAGATGGTCACGGAAGATATGAGGCCCATATGAGGCCATAACTGGCATTGTTGAGTCTGTCAAGGAAAAACGAGAAAACGTCGAAACAGTCATAGGAGGTAAGCACGCTAGTATTTGGGTCCGAAATTGTTGAAATAGTAATTTCTCATGATTGAAAGGTGTGACAACATTTTGGAACAATCGAGCCGGGTTACCAAGTCATGGTTTTTGGCCAAAAACCATGGATTATACATCACTGAAATGAGGTCTCCGGACAATTTTCTGAAAAATTTCCGAAATTTTTACCATGGTTCATATGATAAATATGATGGGTCCAGGGAAGAATTGATGCGAAATGATTCCATAAGGGGCACTTTGAGTCCGTTACAGGAAATTAGAGAAAACAACGAAACAGTCGTAGGAGGTAGACGTTTAGTATTTGGGTCCGAAATTGTTGGAATAGAAATTTTCATGAGCTGGAAGGTGTGACAGAAATTCTAGAAAAATCGAAACGGGTCACCGCGACAGGTTTTTGCCGAAAACCATGGATTATCCATCACCGAAATGAGTCTCCGGACAATTTTAGAAAATTTTCAAAAATTTTTACCATGGGTTTCATATATGATAATATGATGGGTCAGGGAAGTTTTGAGGACCAAATGAGTCCATACTGTGCACTTTTGAGTCCGTGAAAGGAAAAACGAGAAAACATCGAAACAGTCTCAGGAGGTAGCTCGTTAGTATTTTGAGTTCCGAAACAGTTGGAATAGTAATTTTCATGACAAAATGGGTGACAGAAATTCTGGATAAAATCGAGTCATTTCACGAGACATGGTTTGTTGGCCGAAACCATGGATTACACATCACCGAAAGGAGTCTTCGAAATTTTCGAAAAATTATCAAAATTTTTACCACGGGTTCATATGATAATATGATGGGTCCAGGAAGATTGAGCCACAATGATTCCATACGGGGCACTTTTGACTTTTTGAGTCAATCAAATGAAAAACGAGAAAACGTCAAACAGTCGTAGGGGTACACACTTAGGTTTTGGTCGAAACTGTTGGAGTAGTATTTCAAATGACCTGTAAGGTGTGAAAGAAATTCTGGACAAATACGAGCATAGGTCACCGAAAACTGGTTTTTGGGCACAAAACCATGGATTGTACATCACCGTAATGAGGTCTCCGGATAATTTTCGAAAAAATTAACGAATTTTTTATCGTGGGTTCATATAATAATTGAATGGGTCCCAGAAGGTTTGAGGCCACATATGAGTCATACGTGGCCCTGTTGAGTCTGTCAGGAAAAACGAGAAAACGTCGAAATAGTCATAGGAGGTAGCATGCTTAGTATTTGGGTTCGAAATTGTTGAAAGAGTAATTTCTCATGACTTGAAAGGTGTGACAGAACTTTTGGACAATAATCGAGCCGGGTCACCAAGTCATGGTTTTTTTGGCCGAAAACCATGGCTCATACATCACCGAAATTGAGGTCTCGGACAATTTTAGGAAAAAATTGTCGAATTTTTACCATTTGTTCAATGATAATATATGTGGTCAGGGAAATTTGTACCCCAAATGGGTCTACGGGGCACTGTGAGTTCTTTAAGGAAAAACGAGAAAACGTCGAAACAATCGTAGGAGGTAGCACGTTAGAATTGGATCCAAAACTGTTGAATAGTAATTACTCATGACCCTAGGAAAGTGTGACTGAATTCTGGATAAAATCGAGCCGGGTCACAGAGCATGGTTTAAAGCCGAAAACTTGGATTATTATACATCACCGATATGAGATTTCGGACAATGTTCGGTAAAAATTGTCGCAAATTTTTATCGTGTTTTCAATGATAATATGAATGGGTCCAGGGAATTTGAGTCCCAATGAGTCCATACGGAGAACTTTTGAGTTCGTTAAACGAAAACGAGAAAACGTCGAAACAGTCGTAAGAGGTAGCAGCTTAGTGTTTGGGTCCGAAACTGTGGGAATAGTAATTTCTCATGATTGGGAAAGTGTGACAGAAACTCTGGAAAAATCGAGCCGGATAATGAGACATAGTTTTTGGCCGAAAACAGGGATTATACATACCGAAATGACGTCTCCAGATAACTTTTGGAAAAATGCTGAATTTTTACATGATTCTTATGATTAATATGAAGGTCTAGGGAAGATTTTAGGCAAAATGAGTCCATACGGGGCACTTTTGAGTCCGTTAAACGAAAAACGAGAAACGTCGAAACAGTCGTAGGAGGTAGCGCATTTGTAATTGGGTCAAAAACTATCGAAATAGTAATTCTCCATGATCTAGAAGATGTTATAAAATTCTGGACGAAAATCGAGGCGGAGTCACCGAGAATGATTTTTTGGCCGAAAACATGGATGTATACATACCGAAATGAAGGTCTCCGGACAATTTTCGAAAAATTCCAAATTCTTTTACGATGGGTTCATATGAAATATGATAAGGCATGGAAGATTTGAGGCCAAAAGAGTCCATACAGGGCACTTTTGATGTCCGTTAAAGGAAAACGAGAAAAATATCGAAAAGTCGTAGGAGGGACACGCTAAGTATTTGGCGTCCGAACTATCGGAATAGTAATTTCTCATAATTAGAAGGAGTGATAAAAATTCTGACAAAATCGAAGCCAGATAGCCGAGACAGAATTTTGGCCGAAAACATGAATTATATCACCGAAATCGAGGTCTCCGGACTATTTTCGGAAAAATTGCAAATACAAGCATGGGTCCAAGGAAGATTTGAGGCCTAAATGATTCCATCGGGGCCTTTTGAGTTCGTTACAAGAAAAACGAGAAAACGGAATCGAAACAGGTTGTCAGGAGACAGCAGCTTAGTAATTTTTGTCCGAAATTGTTGGAATAGAAATTTCTCATGACTGGAAGGTGTGGGTAGGATTTTGCAAAAAATCGAGTCGGGTCAACGAGACATGTGTTTTGCCCGAACTACCATGGATTATAAATCATCCAAAATGAGGTATCCGGACAATTTTCAGAGAAAAGGCCGAAATTTTTAACATGGGGTTCAATGATAGTATGATGGGTCGGGAAAGAATTTGAGGTAAATGAGTCCATACAAGGCCAGTTTTGAGTCCGTGAAATAGGAGAACGAGAAACATCGAACAGTTGTAGGAGGTAGCAACGCTAGTATTTGGAAGCGCGAAACGTTGAATATTAATTCTCATGACTTGGAAGGTGTTGACAGGAAATAATTCTAGATAAAATCGAGTCCGGGTCAACCGGACATGGTTTTTGGCCGAAACACTGGATTATAATCGCGAAAAGAGGTTCCGACAATTTCGAAAAATTTGTCTAATTTTTACAACGGGTTCGTATGATATATGAATGGTCTCTGAAGATTTAGGCCAATGAGTCCATACGGGGCACTTTTGTGTCTTACAGAAAACGAGAAAACAATCGAAACAGTCGTAAAAAGTTGCACGCTTAGGTTTTTTGTCCGAAACCCGTTGGAGTTGTAATTTCTCATGACCTCTAAGGTGTGAAAGAAATTCTGGACAAAATAGAGTCGAATCACCAAAAAATGGTTTTTTGGCAGAAAATCRTGGATTATACATCACCGAAATGACGTCTCTCGATAATCTTTGGAAAAATTGCCGAAAATTTAACCATGGGTTAATATCCTAGTATGATGGGTCCAGGGAAGATTTGAGACCCAAATGAGTCCATATAGGGCACTTTTGAGTCCGTCAAACGAAAAACAAGAAAACGTCAAAACAGTCGTAGGGAGTGTGACAGAAATTCTCATTTGGACACGAAACTGTTACAATAGTAATTTCTCATGACCTGGAAAGTYTGAAAGAAATTCTGTATAAACCGAGTCGGGTCACCGAGACATGGTTTTTTGGCCGAAAATCATGGATTATACATCACCGAAATGAGAGCTCCGGATAATTTTYGGAAAAATTGACAAAATTTTTACCATGGGTTCATGTGATAATATGATAGTTCCACGGAAGATATGAAGCCCATATGTTGCACAGTTGAGTCTGTCAAAGGAAAAACGAGAAAACGTTGAAACAGTCGTAAGAGGTAGCACGCTTAGTATTTTTGTATTTGGGTCCGAAATTGTTGAAATAGTAATTTCTCATGGCTTGAAAGGTGTGACAGAACTTTTGGACAAAATCGATCTGGGTCACCAAGACAATGTATGTTGGCCGAAAAACTTGGATATACATTACTGAATTGAGGTCTCCAGACAATTTTCGGAAAAATTGCCCAAATTTTTACCATGGGTTCATATGATAATATGATGGGTCCAGGGAAGATTTTTGAGGCTTAAACGGGTTCATATAGGGCACTTTTGAGTCCGTTAAAGGAAAACGAGAAAACGTCAAAACAGTTGTAGGAGGTAGCACGCTTAGTATTTGGGTCCGAAACTGTTGAAATATTAATTTCTCATAAATTGAAAGGTGTGATAGAACTTTTGAATAAAATCGAGCCAGGTCACCAAGTCATGGTTTTTTGGCYGAAAACCATACATCACCGAAATGAGGTCTCCGAATAATTTTCGAAAAAATTGCCGAAGATTTTACTATGTGTTCATTTGATAATATGATGGGTCCAGGGAAGAATTGAGGCCCAAATCATACCATACGGGGCACTATTAAGTCCGTTAAATGAAAAACGAAAAAACGACGAAACAGTCGTAGGAGNTATGATGGGTCCAGGGAAGATTTGTACCCCAAATGGGTCCTTACGGGGCACTGTTGAGTCTTTTAAGGAAAAACGAGAAAACGTCGAAACAATCGTAGGAGGTAGCACGCTTAGAATTTGGATCCAAAACTGTTGGAATAGTAATTACTCATGACCTAGAAAGTGTGACTGAAATTCTGGATAAAATCGAGCCGGGTCACACAGACATGGTTTTTAAGCCGAAAACCATGGATTATTATACATCACCGAATTGAGATCTTCGGACAATGTTCGGAAAAATTGTCGAAATTTTTATCGTGTGTTCATATGATAATATGATGGGTCCAGGGAADATTTGAGTCCCAAATGAGTCCATACGGAGAACTTTTGAGTTCGTTAAACGAAAAACGAGAAAACGTCGAAACAGTCGTAAGAGGTAGCACGCTTAGTGTTTGGGTCCGAAACTGTGGGAATAGTAATTTCTCATGACTTGGAAAGTGTGACAGAAACTYTGGAAAAAATCGAGCCGGATTAATGAGACATAGTTTTTTGGCCGAAAACCAGGGATTATACATCACCGAAATGACGTCTCCAGATAACTTTCGGAAAAATTGCTGAAATTTTTACCATTGATTCTTATGATAATATGATGGGTCTAGGGAAGATTTTAGGCCAAAATGAGTCCATACGGGGCACTTTTGAGTCCGTTAAACGAAAAACGAGAAAACGTCGAAACAGTCGTAGGAGGTAGCGCACTTTGTAATTTGGGTCAAAAACTATCGAAATAGTAATTTCTCATGAYCTAGAAGATGTTATAAAAATTCTGGACAAAATCGAGGCGAGTCACCGAGACATGATTTTTTGGCCGAAAACCATGGATTATACATCACCGAAATGAGGTCTCCGGACAATTTTCGGAAAAATTTCCAAAATTTTTACGATGGGTTCATATGATAATATGATGGGTCCATGGAAGATTTGAGGCCCAAAAGAGTCCATACCAGGGCACTTTTGAGTCCGTTAAAGGAAAAACGAGAAAATATCGAAAAAGTCGTAGGAGGGAACACGCTAAGTATTTGGGTCCGAAACTATTGGAATAGTAATTTCTCATGACATAGAAGGAGTGATAAAAATTCTG
>SNQN01001647.1:16192-57035 GCA_008642245.1 Bassia scoparia | reverse complement strand
ATTTGTACCCCAAATGAGTCCTTACGGGGCACTGTTGAGTCTTTCAAAGGAAAAACAAGAAAACGTCGAAACACTCATATGAGGTAGCACGCTTAGTTTGTKGATCCRAAACTGTTGCAATAGTAATTTTTTATGACCTGGAAGGTGTGACAGAAGTTCTGGATAAATCGAGCCRGGTCACCGAGACATGGTTTTTTGGCCGAAAACCATGRATTATASAACACCGAAATGAGGTCTCTAGATAATTTTCGGAAAAATTGCAAGAATTGTTACCGTGGGTTCATATKGTAATATGATGGGTCCAGGGAACATTTGTGACCRAAAATAGTCTATACGGGGCACTTTTGAGTCCGTTAAAGTAAAAACGAGAAAAYGTCGAAACAGTCGTAGGAGGTAGCAAGCTAAGTATTTGGATCCGAAACTGTTGCAATAGTAATCTCTTATGACTTGGAAGGTGTGACAAAAATTCTAAATAAACCGAGCGGGTCACCGAGACATGGTTTTTTGGCCGAAAACCATGGATTATTATACATCACCGAATTGAACCCTTCGGACAATTTTCGGAAAAATTTGCCGAAATTTTTACCATGGGTTCATATGGTAATATGATGGATCCAGGGAAGTTTTGAGGCTCAAACGAGTCCATACAGGGTACTTTTGAGCCCGTTAAAGGAAAAATGAGAAAAAAGTCGAAACAGTTGTAGGAGGTAGCACGCTTAGTATTTGGGTGAGAAACGGTTGAAATAGTAATTTCTCATGACCATGAAGGTGTGACAGAACTTCTGGACAAAAACTAGCCAGGTCACCGAGACATGGTTTTTTGGCCAAAAACAATGGATCATACATCACAGAATAGAGGTCTCCAGACAACTTTCGGGAAAAAATTATCGAAATTTTTAGCATGGGTTCATATGATAATAAGTTGGGGCCAGGGAAGATTTGTACCCCAAATGAGTCCTTACGGGGAACTGTTGAGTCTTTCAAAGGAAAAAACGAGAAAACGTCGAAAGAGTCGTAGGAGGTAGCACACTTAGTATTTGGATCCAAAACTATTGGAATAGTAATTACTGATGACATAGATCGTGTCACAGAAATTCTGGATAAAATCATGTCGGGTCACAAAGACATGGTTTTTAGGCCGAAAACCATGGATTATTATACATYACCGAATTGAGATCTTCGAATAATTTTAGGAAAAATTACCAAAATTTTTACCATGGGTTCATATGATAATATGATGGGTCCAGGGAATATTTGAGTCCCAAATGAGTCCATACGGAGCACTTTTGAGTCTGTTAAACGAAAAACGAGAAAACATCGAAACAKTCGTAGGAGGTAGCATGCTTAGTATTTGGGTCCGAAACTGTTGGAATAGAAATTTCTCATGACCTGAAAGGTGTGACATAAATTTTGGATAAAGTCGAGTCGGGTCACCGAGACATGGTTTTTTGGCCGAAAACCATTGATTTTACATCACTGAAATAAGGTCTCCGGACAGATTTTTGCAAAAATTGCCAAATTTTTACCATGGTTCATATCATAATATGATGGTCTAGAAGATTTGAGGCCCAAAAGAATCCATATTAGGATTTTTAAGTCCGTTATGGAAAAAAACGAGAAAACGTTCGAAAAGTTGTAGGAGAGGTAACTGCGCTTAGATTTGTGCGAAACTGTAGATATTAATTTCTCAAGACCTGGAATTTGTGACAGAATTCTGAGATAAAATGAGTCAGGTCACCGAGACATGTTTTTTGACGAAAAACCATGGATTATACATACCGAAATAAGGACTGCGGATAATTTTCAGAAAAACTTGTCGAAAATTTTTCCATGGGTTCATATATGATTGTGATGGTTCCAAGGAAGATTTGAGACCCAAATGAGTCCATATGTTGCATTGTTGTGTTTTCAAAGGAAAAACGAACAAAACGTCGAAACAGTCATAGGAGGTATTACTCTTAGTGTTTGGGTGAGAAACTGTTGAAATAGTTTCTCCATGAACTGGATGGTGTGACAAAAAATTCTTGAAAAATCGAACCAGGTCACCGAGACATGGTTTTTTTGGCCTAAAACCATGAACCTACATCACCGAAATGAGGTTCCCGGACAATTTTCGGAAATTGCTGAAATTTTTACCATGGGTTCATATAATATATGATGGGTCCATGTTAGATTCATGCCCAAATGGTCCATACGAGGCAATTTGATTCCGTCAAAGGAAAAACGAGAAAACGTCGAACAGTCGTATGAAGTAGCACGTTTAGCATTGGTCCGAAACTGTGGAATAGTTAATTTCTCACGACCTGGAAGGTGTTTTACAGAAATTCTGGACAAAATTGAGCCGGATTAATAAGACATAGTTTTTGGCGAAAACTAGGATTATACATCATCGAAATGACGTCTCCAGATAACTTTCGGAAAATTACCGAATTATTACCATGGGTTCATATGGTGTAATAGATAGATCCAGGAAGATTTGAGGCCCAAACGAGTCAATACGCGGTACTTATAACGTTAAAGGAAAAACGAGAAAAAAAGTCGAAACAGTTGTAAGAGGTAGCACGCTTGGGTGAGAAACTGTTGAAATAGAAATTTTCATGACCAGAAAATAGTTGACAGAAATTCTAGACAAAATCAAGCCAGTCACCGAGACATGGTTTTTTGGCCGAAAAAACCATGATATACATCACCGAAATGAGTCTCCTGACAATTTTCGGTAAAATTGCCGAAATTTTTACCATGGGTTATATAATAAATAGATGGGTCCAAGGAGAATGTAGGCCCAAATGATTTCATACGAGCACTTTTGAGTCCGTAAAAAAAAAAAGAGAAAACGACGAAATAATCTAGGAGTAGCACGCTTAGTATTTGTGTTCGAAACTGTTGAATAGAAATTTCTTCATGACCTGGAAGGTGTGACAAAAATCTGGATAAAATCGAGTGCGTGGTCAAGAGACATGATTTTTTGGCCGAAAACCATTGATTCATCATCGAAATAAGGTTTCCGGACATTATCGGAAAAATTGCCAAAATAATATTTACCTGGTCTGTATGGTAATATGATGGGTCCACGGAAGATTTAGTCCAAAAGAGTCCATACGGGGCATTTTTGAGTTTGTTAGAGGAAAAAAGAGAGAAAACGTCGAAACAGTCGTAGGAGGTTGCACGCTTATTGTTTGGTGAGAAACTGTTGAAATAGTAATTTCTCATGACCTGGAAGGTGTGAAAGAAATTCTAACAAAATTGAGCCAGGTTACCGAGACATGGTTTTCGGCCGAAAAACCATGGATTATACATCACCAAAAATAGGTCTCCGGACAATTTTCGGAAAAATTGCGAGAAATTTTACCATGGGTTCCATGATGATAATATGATGGTCCAGGAAAGATTTCATGCCCAAATGAGTCTCTACGGGCACTTTTATTCTATTAAAGGAAAAACGAGAAAAACGTCGAAACAGTTGTATGAGGTAACACGCTTAGCATTTGGGTCCGAAACTGTTGGAATAATAATTCTCTCATGACCTAGAAGGTGTGATAGAAATTTAGACAAAATCGAGCCAGGTCACCAACCATGGTATTTGGCCGAACACCATGGATTTACATTACTGAAATGAGGTCACCAGACAATTTTCGAAAAAATTGCCAAAATTTTACCATGGGTTCATAGTAATATGATGGGTCCAGGGAAGATTTAAGTCCCAAATGATTCCATACGGAAACTTTTGAGTCCGTCAAAGAAAAACGAGAAAATGTCGAAATAGTCGTAAAGTTAGCACGCTTAGTATTTGGTCCGAAACCGTTAAATAGTAATTTCTCATGACCTTAAAGGTCAAATAGAAATTCAAGAATAAATTCGAGCTGGGTCCCCGAGACATGGTTTTTTGGTAATATGATGGGTCGAAAWTCATGGATTATACATCACCGAAATGAGGTCTCCAGATAATTTATGAAAAAATTGTCGAAATTCTTACCATGGGTTCATATGATAATATGATGGGTCCAAGGAAGATTTGAGGCTCACATGAGTYCGTCAAAGGAAAAACGAGACAGAAATTTTGGATAAACCGAGCCTGGTCACCGAGACATGGTTTTTTGGCCGAAAACCTTGGATTGTACATCACCGAAATGAGGTCTTCGGATAATTTTCGGAAAAATTGCCGAAATTTTTACCATGGGTTTATATGATAATATGATGGGTCCATGGAAGATATGAGGACCATATGTATAAGTCCATAGGTGGCACTGTTGAGTCTGTCAAAAGGAAAACGAGAAAACGTCGAAACARTCGTAAGAGGTAGCACATTTAGTATTTGGGTCCGAGAGTGTTGAAATAGTAATTTMTCATGACTTGAAAGGTGTTACAAAAATTTTGGACATAATCGAGCCGAGTCACCAAGACATGATTTTTTTGCCGAAAACCATGGATTATATACAATACCGAATTGAGGTCTCCAGACAATTTTCGTAAAAATTGTCGAAGTTTTTACCATAGGTTCATATGATAGTAKGATGGGTCAAGGGAATATTTGAGGCCCAAATGAGTCCATACGGGGTACTTTTGAGTCCGTCAAAGGAAAAACGAGAAGATGTCGAAACAGTCGTAGGAGGTAGCACGCTTATTATTTGGGTCCGAAACTGTTGGAATAGTAATTTCTCATGACCTGGAAGGTGTGACATTAATTCTGGACAAAATCGAGCCGAATCACTGAGACATGATTTTGTGGCCGAAAACYAGGAATATTATACATCACCGAAATGTGGTCTCCGGATAATTTTCGAAAAAATTGTCGAAATTTATACCATGGGTTCATATGATAATATGATGGGTCCAGGGAAAATTTKAGGCCCAAATGATTCCATACGTGGCACTGTTGATTCTGTCAAAGGAAAAACATGAAAACGTCAAAACAGTCGTAGGAGGTAGCACGCTTAGTTTTTGGGTCCGAAACTGTTGGAATAGTAATTTCTCTTTACTAGGAAGATGTGACAGAAATTTCTGGACAAAATCAAGCCGGGTCGCCGAGATATGATTTTTTGGCCGAAAACCATGGATTATACATCACCGAAATGAGGATTTCGGACAATTTTTCGGAAAAATTGCTGAAATTTTTATTATGGGTTCATATGATAATATGAAGGGTCCAGGGAAGATTTCACGCCCAAATGAGTCCATACGAGGCACTTTTGAGTCCGTCAAAGGAAAAACGAGAAAACGTCGAAACAGTCGTAGGAGGTAGCACGCTTAGTATTTGGGTTCGAAACTGTTGGAATAGTATTTTCTCATGACCTGGAAGGTGTGATAGAAATTTTGGACAAAATCGAGCGGGGTCACCGAGATATGGTTTTTTGGTCGAAAACCATGACAAGATCAAATACAGTTTTAGTGATTCAATAAAACAAATTAAAACAATTTAGGTGCTTAGATAGAATAACTTTTTAGCTACATCTAACCTAATCAGGTCACCGAAACATCGTTCTTGGGCGAAATTGTGGATTATACTTCACGAAAATAAGGTCTCCGAAAAATTTTCGGGAAAATTGCGAAATTCTTTTTCCATGGATTCATATGATTATATGATAAATTCAAGCCAAATTTGGTGCTCAAAAGAGTCCAAATGGGGGACTTTTGAGTCCGCGAATGAGAAAACGTCGAAACGCTCATAGGAGGCACCACACTCGGTATTTGGGGGTCGAAACTTGCTAAGTAGTCATCCCTTATCACCCGTAAGATGTGGCAGAAATTCTGTGGAAAACCCAATCRAGTTACCGAAACGTCTTTTTTGAGCGAAAAACGTGCATTACACATCACGAAAATGAGGTCCCTGAAAAAAATTTCAATAAAATTGCCCTAATTTTTTCCATGGGTTCAGATGATCATATGATGACTCCATGCCAAATTTGGGGCTCAAAAGAGTCCATAAAGGGGACTTTGAATCCGGGAACAAGGACCGASAAAACGTCAAAACACTCATAGGCTACACTATGCTCGGTATTTAGGGCTGAAATTTTTTGTGGAGTCATTCCCCCTCACGCTTAAGGTGTGGGAGAAATTTTAGGCAAAACCTAGTCGGTTCATCGAAACGTCATTTTTGTTACGGAAAACGTGGATTATACATCACGAAAAGCTGGTCTTCGGAAATTTTTTGGAAAAATTGTCGAATTTTTTCCCATGGRATCGTATGATCATATGATGAATCCAAGATAAATTTGGGGCTCGAAAAAGTCCATATGGGGGCTTTTGAGTCTGTGAATGACAAACCAACATAACGTCGAAATGCTCATTGGAGGCAATGTGCTCGGTATTTAGGGGCGAAACTTGCTGAGTAGTCATCCCATACGCCCATAAGGTGTGCGAGAAATTTTTGGAAAAATCGTGTTGGGTCATCGAAAAGTCGTTTTTTAAGCGAAAAACGTGGATTATACATCACGAAACTTAGATCTTCGGAAAATTTTCGAAAAAAATGCCGAATTTTTTTTCATGTGTTCATATGATCATATGATGAATTGAAGCCAAATTTAGGGCTCAACAGAGTTCTTATGGAGGACTTTTGAGTCCGTAAACGACAAAATGTTGGAACGCTCGTCGGAGGCACTACGTTCGTTATTTGGGGTCGAAACTTACTGAGTAGTCATCCCCTATCACCCAAAAGGTGTGAGAGAAATTCCATGCAAAATCGAGTCATGTCATCGGAATGTTGTTTTATTGGGCGAAAAACATGGATTATATATCACGGAAATATTGGACCAATTTCAGTGGAAATGGACGAAAAGGATACACTTGGTTTCTACAACCATATAATAATGACATGAAACCTTTTTGGCCAAGACTACGAGATATGATGGGGTTTCGAATACCACAAACGMCGAAAGCGACAAAATGTTGAAACGTMYGTGGGAGGCAAACCACTCGTCATTTGAGGTTGAAACTTAGCGAAGAGTCATCCCTCATCACTCTTAASAGTCTTAAGGTTTGGAAGAAACTATGGTCAAAATCGAGCCGAGTCACCAAAACGATAAATTTAGGTCGAAAAACGTGGATTAACATCATGAAAATCTACAATTGATTCCCACAACCATATAACAATGCCACGCAAAATTTGAGGCCAAAACTAGGAGTTATAAACTTATAATGGTGTTTCGAAAGCCGCTAACGACGAAAGTGACAAAACGTCGAAACGCACATGACAATTACAACACTCGTCATTTGAAGCTGAAACTTGGCGATGAGTCATTCCTCACCACCCTTAAGGTGTGGGAAAATTTTGGACATAACCGAACCGGGTCACTAAAACTTATTTTTAAGTACTCTCATTCGGTGTAGAATTGAGAAACTTATTTTTGCTTAAATTACGTGATTATTTATACATAAGGAAAACTAAAATTATAATGATAAWATAAAATAAAATGAATCATCCATTCCAAAAYAAGTGGTCAAGATGAGTCAAAAGAAAAATTCTCCAATAGTGGCAAGATGTGGTYTAGCATTAGTAGTTGGAACTTGATTAGAAAAGGTACTTAGGTTCTAATTTTAAGAAAGAAAAACATGTTACTTATATGCAATTACCACCCAAATCCAAACAATTAGTAGAATATAGTTGTTGATTCCACTTTAGGGCATTAAAACTGTTTTGGGCTTGACATCATTAACTTTATGAAGTAGTCTTTTGTTGTCTTAAACTATAATRAGTWGAGACTTTTAAAGTGGGAAGACAAATGAAAAGTTTGYGAAAAAGAATAAAGGATAAGTTATCTTTGATGAGAATGTGTTATTAGCCACAAAATTGCTATGACATGTCTAAGACAAGTAGTGGGGGTGGCAATTAGCATGGCAGAGCCACTGAGTTGAGGAGTTCAACTCTCACTTGCTTTACACTTTGCAGCCGACTCCAATGCAACAATGGATGATTGTTTATTGGCTTGTTGGGATGACTAGGATCCACTTTATCCAATATAACAACATTACTTAAGTCAATAACGTTATCTCTATTATATAAGGGAAGGCGGAGATTGCGGTGGTGCCCCGAAATTATCACCTACCCTCCTCCCTTTGGAAAATTACAATTACATGTCATCAAGCTAACTAAATAATTGCCTAAAAAATCAACAATCAATTAGTACAGGAATATTCTACGAAATTTTATAATAATTGTCGCCTAAAAAAATCAACAATGCAACCAATATATCAATTAAAAGCAACTTACCATGTGTAATATTAAACAAGTTAATAATGGAACAGTTTTAAATTTTGAAATTAAAATTGACATTGAAAACAATTTGATGACAAAATAAGAAACTTAGAATTATGGTATAAATAATAAATAAATATGGTGATTAACTTACTAATTTATCTATTAGTAAGTACTATAAGTACTAAAAAAAAATTATAGTCAACCAATAAGTAATCAAATACTTTTTATATTATTGTTCACTATTAAGATGAATTTTAAAACGCCAAACACGCATCGCATGGATGCGTGCTAAAAAAACTAATTTTAATTATTTGAACACTTGCTAACAATAGTAGAGTTAATCTAGTAAAAAAAGCATTAGTAAAGTTAATGGCAGTGGTGATATATCTAATGATGGGTTAATCAAATAAGTGTTGTTCCTATCTTCTGCAACTAGAGTAAAGGGGATCACAAGATTTACCTAGATACTCCCTATGGCACCTAAAATTGGTCAAGGGTACTCTGGTGGCTACACCCTCGGCATGGGGTAAATGATGGGATGAAGTTTAAACATTCCGGAAATGACCTCTCAGAATAATCGAATTTACAGTCTATGATTCACTCGTTTGAATTTTTAAGGCATCCACAATGAGGCATTTGTTTTCGTATTTTAAGGTTTGAAAAGGAAATCGCCTATTGTGGTGGTAAGACAAATGGGGTTTGAAAGTCGTAAGTGATCTTTATGTGGTGAGGTAAAATTTTGAGGTATTAGGTATAAAATAGAAGGTAAAATAAAATCATATTACCTAAAATATAAATTTGTGTACTTTTCTATATATTGAGTCACATACAAACTCYTAAAAGGTTTAAACTATTGTTAGTAAAAGGTTTGTTATGAGAGATTTGTATGAATATAAAGTCTCAAACCCCTAAAGATTTTGAAYTATTGTGGATGCCCCTAGGATATAATMGTAGAATGAGCAAGATATTCTATGAGATATTAATCGGACAGCGTGGGAATATCCTATGCTTTTTTGGGAACAAATGAATAGCACAAAACATTTTTAGAGAACATTTTTGGGGGAGACCGCTGTTAGTCTTCTASACTCTCAGCGTTTCACCAATTGAGCAACTCTTGACCTCAACTTCTGCACTAGTGCACTGCGTACATAATCTTACAACGTCCATAGGATGTCTAGATAACAAATAGACCACGGTCCACGACTCCACAGGGTATGAAAGACAAACCGCGCGCATGTTAGTATGTTATTATACTGATTTGTACAATGGGGTGTGKTATGGACTTAGGGGCATGGGATACACACGAGACACCCATTCGTAAACTACTAAACACGGTAGATACCTAAAATGGGAGATGAAGTGAATTTACAACAATCTGTAATCAGACAGAAGGAACATTACAAAAGAACTATAGGATGTGCCCCCTCCCCTCCTCTACTCCACCTTTCCTTCCAACTTCCAAGTCCTCTTTGTAGGTAACTTCAGCAAGTGGTCCGCGGCTACGCCTCGCCATCTTGACCTCTTCTGAGATAACGCTTCTTCCAAGTTTGGATTTSTGCTGCAGTGTGTCTAAAAATCAACCAAAGCAAATCATTATAACTTGCAAAATTGGCCACTTAYAGAATTAGTGGTGTCACCAAAACAGTTTGACAAAATCAATTAAATGGATCCTATAGTGATATGCAWTCAAAGCAATTAAGCAAATGGCCAACAAGCATTACTGTTATAAGCAATTGTTGAATTGTTTCAACTCCTTTTGATGATGGGCCTGCAATTACATTAGTATCAGATAATTACAATAGAAGGGTGTTACTGATTTCATGAACTGACAAGATGATAAACAATGTTCTGCTTTTCGTTTTCTTTTYGTTTGTTCAAAAGGAAAAAATCGTTGTACCCAGTAGCACCAATCTTCAGAAGAAAACCAATCAAAACTGCATAGTAACAATTATTCCTTACAAAAAATTTGTAAGAGTGTGTGTAACTGTCTACAACTTATATATTTTAAATTTCCAAGAAGTATTATACTCCGTACTACAAAACATTTCAGAATAGCTAAAAAAAATATTGATTTTTAATAATAATAAAAATTGAAAGGAGAAGTAAAAGCATACAAAATTATAAAGGAAGAGTGGTTGTAGAGTTAGACACACACCAAAAAAAAAAAAGAAAAAAAAAAGAGTAAAATTCTTACAATTTGCTGCAAAATCATTTCTTTAAAGGCATTTGCCTTCATTCTAAACAGCAGGGCTCTAAAARCCATAAAATATAGGTTCAGAATTGGGATCAAAAGAGGTCTAGCTGTAGGGAAATCRAGGATCGTTCAAAGGGTGCTTGGACATAAAAAGTTTGTGTAGGACTCCTGGCACCACCAAAGATTCTCTCCAATCTCCAACAAGATCACCACTTCTAGGCTTATAAAGGTCTCCTCGCCACGAGCTATAAGTCAATAACTTTCAAAAAGGCACTCATATAGTCAAATATCCTAAATTCACCACTATATTCCTGTAAAAAAAAAAGCTCAATAAGTTTCAAGGCATTTAGGCTGTCGTGAGACATGTTATTTTTTTTACAGATGACAGTGTCGCAATGACAATTCAACCTAGTACGAGAGGAACCGTAAATACACACAATTGATCATCACGATTCGTGCATGGTCGAAAAGTCATTGGCGCGAACCAGCCTTGAGCTGGATTATGACTTAACGCCTCGTCAAAATCCGRGCTAGAAGCAATGCATGCGTCCACTGTCCCATTACCGCTCACGGTAGGGGCTTCAACTCCCAAGGGCACGTGATGTAGGCTAAGCCATCACGGTGGATGCGCCATGATAACCAGCTTTAAATACAATTCCTACCGAACGGTGAGTTGAATCACAAGACTTAAATACGCGACAGGGTATTGTAAATGGAAGATTGTGGCAAGACAAATCCTTATAGAGTGATCCACTGACATTCAGCTCAATGTCGCTTCGATTCCCCTAACACACTTACGATACATAATGCAAAAAGAGGCTAGCATAAATCCTTATAGTTGACACTTACGGGGCCTTGTATGGGTAAGGCATGGTGCCAAATCCTGCAATGATGCCCTATGTGGGCAAAGTGATGGTGTCATAAGGCCTTGTGTAGGCAAGGCATGGTGCCCATAGTGCCTTGTGTRGGAGGCAAGGCATGGTGCCATATGGGCCTTGTGTGGGGCAATTAAAACATATCCGATATTAAAGGTTGAATATTGGCAAGTTACCATCATATGTTAAGGAATTGTTAATCCTCGCCCCGTTTTACTTAAAATCGCCCCAAAGATTTTGACAAAGTTCCAAAAAAACCCTACGATGAGGGGATTTCGTTTTTTTTTTTTAAATTTGATAGACCCTTCGTCCAAGATCCAGACGAAAGTCCCATGGGACTCACATCTAAACCAGACGAAGGTCCCATGGGACTCACGTCTGAACCAGACTCTCGTCTGGATTTTGGATGAAGGCTCGATATATTTTTTTTTCAATTACCCGAATTTCGTAACATAAAAAAAGAAAAAAAAATTACCCACGTCTAGCAATCAGACGCACGTCCCATGGGACGTGAACGTACGTCTAGGAATTCCTCATGTCCCATGGGACGTAAAAAATTTCTAGACTGTTGGTTCGGGGTCCGTTTCCGACATTCGTCCCAATATTCCGGCGATTACGTGGTGGTGCTAAGCTAAGAGATGAAAGGAGAAGGAGCAATAAGGTTTTAGAGGACGAAAAGCTAAAATGGGAAAATCAACCACGAAAGTGGTGCGAAAGTAAGTAATTCCGGGGCGATGTTTAGTAATCCAGCATATGTTAACATGAGCATATGATTAAAATTTAAAAACTGATGTCTCAAGGCATCATACGGGGCGTACAAATAAGTGTTCGTACCAACCCTAAATTGGCGTGAAATTTCTCTATGCGGTTYGCCCTCATAAATAATGAAGCCATGCCAAATTTTAGGGTCAAACGAGTTGGTATGAGTTGGTTTGCAAAGCTAATACACAATTACGATGACGCTGGTCGTCATTGGACTGGGGACCTGTAATTGGTATTTGATACACAAAAGTGAGACGGTCCAGAATGATGTCGTTTTGGTCAAAAACAAAGATTATAATACATGAAAAATAGACTTAGACTTGGYGAGTTAGCTTTTTTTATTGGAGCCAAAATTTCGCAAGCTTAAATCAAATGTTACCCTTAACTTGTGGGAACAATTTCGAGAAAATATAAAACGATCGTCAAAATAACAATTCCGATGTCCTATTTCCAAATATTATAGCTCACGAAAAAGAGATTTCCATACCAACTTCTTTGAAACTACCCAAAATATTGTTGTTGGCCAAAACAAATGCTCAAATGTCCAACRGTTGTCACAGTCGTGGGAGGCAGACATTCGCCGTTTGAGGATGACACTTTGCGAGGGGTCATTCCCTATGACCCTTTATGTGTGGAAGAAATTCTGGTCAAAATAAAGTCGGTCACTAAAACGACGATTTCGGGAGCCAAAAATATGAAATAACATGCAACGAACCMAGGGGAGGCTATGGCTAAGCAACCACGCGCCTTACTAACCTATGCGAAGAGGGGCAAGTCAAACCGTGAGCAACAAACAAAGGAGGCAACAACAACAGTGGCATGAGAACAAGACAAGCAGCATTGATGAGCTAGGAGAGTACATCACACAAGACAAGAAGTACATGAAGCAGTTGGGATTTGGGAACAGCTTTTGGGTAGGTAACTTTTGATGTAACTATAAGAAAGGGACGGGAAATCAGAGTAGGTAGCTTGGCAATTGTATGAGTTAGTTTTCTTGAGAGTAGTGACCTGAAGTCACCAATTAGGAGAGTAGTGGCCTTAAGTCACTTRTTTGTTATCTGAGATTGAATGAAACATTTCCTTTCCTCAGTTCTACTGTTTGATTGAATTATTTCCTCATTCATTCTCCAAAATTACTCACTTACTTTGCAATTAGTCGAGAGTGGTGACCGGTGTGTCACAAGTGGTATCACAGCAGGTCACTGAGTCGTGGGCTAGGTGGACGGAATGGTGTCGGCGGGCAACGCTGTGATGAGATAGAGGACAAAATAGGAGAGGTGGAACAGAGATTAGGGGAAATCGAAGCCCGCATTGATAGTCAAGAGGGGAGTTTAAGGGAGATCTCCAAATCCTTGGATGAAGCGATCCAAAAACTGGAGGGACACATTGATAGGTTCCGGGAAGACCAAGAAACTCGAGCCGCAGCTAACACAGCCACCCAGAACCGTTTCTTTGATGAACTCAAGGCCTTGGTTGCAACCACACGAGTGGGCAACCCAGAAATCARGAGAGAATGATCTGAAGGTGGGGAACACARTTCGGCGACTATACGGAGAAGACCATCGGAGATCTACGACTGCGGTGGGCCAAACARAGGAGGGCCAAGCGAAGGTGGCACRACTTGGAAGCATAAGAGATTGGAGATGCCTAACTTCGAAGGAACCGACCCGGATGGGTGGATCTTGATGGGAGATAAATACTTTGGTTTTTATCAATTGAACGAGAAAGAGAAGATGGAGGCAGCAATAGTTGCAATGGAAGGGGATGCATTGCGGTGGTTTCAGTGGGAGAATCAGAGACACCCCATTCTCACGTGGGAAGCCCTGAAGGCCCACATCCTACGACACTTCAGGCCGGCCAACTCCGGCACTCTTCACGAGCAATGGCTGGATGTACGACAAGAAACACCGTGACGGAATACGCAAAAAGTTTATTGAGCTAGCATCACCGTTGGTGGATGTTCGTGATAGTGTTGGGATTATTCATTAATGGATTGGGAGAAGAAGTCAAGGCAGAGGTACGGGTACTTAACCCCTTTACTTTGGAAGATGCTATGGATTTGGCGGGCAGAATTAAGGAGAAAAATCGAGTCGGATCTTACAAGAAGGGACCACTGGGCTGGAGTAACGGCCAAGCAAACCGGTCCAGGTAAGTTCAAATGTRGGAATTTCCAAGACCAYTGGTAGTGGAGGGCTAGTGGGCACTTATGGGACCCAGGCCCATCCGTCCCATCACGCCCACAAATGTGGCCCAAGCCTCCTATGAAGTCACAAGCCTCGRTCGGTCCAGACCAAGCAACTCTCATTTGCCCAGAAATTCAGAACCACGCAAACTTTCAGAAGCTGAACATCAAGAAAGAAAAGCAAACGRGTTGTGCTTTCGTTGTGACGAACGTTGGAGAGTGGGACACAAATGCAAAAACAAAGAGCTGAGTGTACTTTTGTWGGGAGATACTTCTGGRRAGAGAGACGACGGAGTCGAGGTCGGCGACGCTGACGGTGKAGCAACCGTCGATGGGGAGGATTCGACTGCTCAGATTTCGCTTTGCTCAGTGGTGGGAATCTCAAACCCACGAACCATGAAGGTGAGAGAGAGGATCGGGAATCGAGACGTGGTTGTGATGGGCGACCCATAATTTTATTTTGAGATCGTTGGTGACATCGGAGCACATAGCGGTTTGTGGGAACAWGGCATTCTAGGTTTCTTTGGGAAATGGGGACAAAATTAAAGGAGAAGGGGTATGTAAGGAGGTGCCACTGGTCCGAAGGTGTGTTAGTGAAGGACACATTCCTTCCATTGGCCCTGGGAAACGCCGACGTGATACTCGTACTCGGAATTCAATGGTTGGAGAAATTGGGTCCGGTGATCACTAATTGGAAGACCCACCCAATGAAATTTTCTGAACAAGGAGGTTGAACTGCGAGGGGGACCCATCACTGGAGAGCACTCCGATCTCCTTGAAGGCCATGATTCGGACACTCCGACATGAAAGAGGAAGTCTACTAGTGGAATTGAACCAAGTGGAAGTGGAGGACGAGCAAGTGGTGAAGCCCAAACCAGAATGGATGCAGTGGTTTGCTCGACGAATATGCTTCCGTCTTTCAACCACCACAAGGGCTGCCACCAACAAGGGGGCACGAACATCACATACGGCTGAAGGAAGGGAACAGCACCGTCAATGTGAGGCCGTATCGCTATCCTCAGTTCCAAAAGGATGAAATCAAGAAGATGATCAGAGAAATGATGGCTGCTGGGATCATTCGGCCATCCAAGAGTCCCTTTTCGMGTCCGGTTTTGCTAGTGAAGAAAAAGGATGGGTCGWGGAGGTTTTGTGTCGATTACCGCGCCCTCAATTGAGAGACCGTCCCCGACAAGTACCCTATTCCCATCATCGACGAACTCCTAGATGAGCTCTATGGAGCTACTGTCTTCTCTAAATTGGACCTCAAGTCCGGTTATCATCAAATACGCATGGCCGAGGAGGACGTTCACAAAACGGCCTTTCGCACTCATGAGGGACATTACGAATTCCTCGTAATGCCRTTCGGGCTCACCAAYGCCCCGGCAACATTTCAAGCCTTGATGAACGACATATTTCGGCCATACTTGAGGAAGTTCATCCTTGTATTCTTCGACGACATATTGGTGTATAGCTCAACTAAGGAGAGTCACTGTGAGCACGCGTGCTGTACTCACAACACTAGCAGAGAATCAATTAGTAGCCAAYGAGAAGAAGTGTGAGTTTGGGCAAGAGGAAGTGGCCTACTCATGCCATGTTATTTCCCATTGTGGGGTGGCAGTGGACATGGAGAAGGTGCGGGCCATGGTGGAGTGGCCGATTCCACGTAACCTTAAGGAATTACGGGGGTTCCTCAGACTTACCGGGTACTACCGAAAGTTCGTGAAAGGTTATGCACCAKTAGCACGACCCCTCGCCGAGCAGCTTAAGAAGGATAGTTTTGGATGGAGCCCGAAAGTAACGAAGGCATTTGAGAAGTTAAAGAATGCCATGACCACCGCACCGGTCTTGGTGATGCTTGATTTCGGTCAGCCATTCGTGGTGGAGGCGGATGCGTCGGGATATGGGTTTGGGAGTCGTGCTTATGCAACAATCACGGCCTGTGGCTTTTTATAGTAAGCTTTTTCGGYCGCGCTATCTACGAGAAAGAGCACATGGCTACTAGTTTGGCGGTGGAGAAGTGGCGACCTTATCTTCTAGGGAAGAGATTCCCTGTGAGGACCGACCAACAAAGCCTCAAACACATCCATACATTATAAACGTTTGTAAGCAGATTACTATTCATCAAATGAACAGTTTGACATGATGAATAGTGAAAATTGCGTCACTTTCATCTCAGCCGTTCTTTAGCACTTTTAATATCAACCTTTCTTTTTTGCCTTTGCCCTAGATTAGCTCAACCAATTCATCAAACCTCATTCTCCTTCTTTCCTATCACTCCCTCTTCAATACTGGCGTCTCCATCGATGGAGTCTCATTCACCAACAAAAATGGATGCTTTCACCCTTCTTCCTCTTCCTTTTTTTTTATTTTGCACAAAAAAACCTGTTTCGTTTGGAGATGAGGTCGAATGAAGGTGAAGATGAAGAGGAAATGGAAACCGAGTGAAGCTGGAGATCAAATGAATATGTAAATTGAGGTGAGTCTTTTTTTTTATCCGTTGTATTTCGATTTGAGTTTTTGATTGGGAATCAGTTTTAGATCAAACGATTAAGGGGTTTCGATTGGGAATTTTCAATTCGGTTTTTTAATTTTTTTTTTTTTAATTTCCTTTTACTTTCATTGCTCTACATCTCACGTTTCTTTGTGTTTGTTTATCTCGATGCTTTGATTTTTTTTTTGCTAGTCTTCTTCTAATCACCTCAATAATATATTTTGGAATTTGTTGCAGGAAAACAATATCTAACGGACAAAGGAGAGTGGAAGCAAAGATACCTCAGCCAAAACTTCACAATTCCTCATCAGGTTTGTTTTACTRTTTTTCTTTTTCTTTACAAGCTAGAAATTTCTAGATATACTTGCAACCCATGCCTTTTTCCTCAATTTKCTTCTCGAATTTCAGATTCTACTATGTTCAATTTATTATAGATCTAAGGTTTCTGCAAGTTGGGTTCTTAGCTTCATTTGATGCTTTGTTCCTGAATTATCATGTTAATTTTGTTTGTTGAATGCAAATGATGGTATGATAGTGAAAGAATTTCAATTTTCCTAGCCTAAATTTCGATATGGTTTAGTCTTCCTCACACTCACATTCCTCGCAGGTGACAATTGTTTGTTGAGTGATTGATTGTTCACTAGCTCATATTAATTGCTTGCTTTGTTGAATATATTGAAGTCTTTGGATTTTGTTGATTGTGGTTTTATTTAAGCTCTTAGCTGATAATGTAGCTGCTAATTTAATTTACGTACATGATTATAGTGTCCTAATTTGATAGAAATAATTTTTTATTTGATTATGCTACATTTGTAATGCAACTATGGAACGTCCCTTGTCTTTGGCAAAACTCACAAATGAAWTTTTTTTGAACTTGTATAATGTAAGTATATGCAAGTAATTTCTTGGTAGATTGCTTTTTATTGCTATTTCTTCCCTAATGTCTTTTGTTTTTCAAAATGCAAATGATGCGTCTATGTCGAAACATATGTCTTAGTAGTGTTTGGCAGAAGTGGAGTAATCATACACTGCACATTTGTGTGTCTTAATTTTTCTGACCATGATTTATAATACGAAGTATTCAGTGTTTAACCTTCCTATTGGTTACCCTGCAAATTATGGGTCCTTGTCCAGGGGGTATCTTTGAGGCTATGGTCGGTACGGTTGAGGATTAGGGTGACTTTTTATATTTACACTTTCTTGATATTATATTGATGCTTATATCTTTGTTTAAGCTTGAGTGAAATGTGTTGTCTTGGTTATGAAATTGCAGTGGGTTCGGTTTATTGTTTGTTTAAGGTTTTGAAGAAATTCTTGCTGGCTATGTGAAATTGTGAATTATATAAGATTTCCTTGTTACACATGGCACAAAATATAGTGAGATTATCCCCAGTTAGCAATGACTTCTTAAGTTGATATTTAGGTTTTGTTAATCATGATAGGAAGTAAGGACAGGAGCCTAATTTATTTCTTTGGTATGCTAAAAATATAAATAGTAAGCTGTAAATTTTAGGGAAATAATTTCCATTGGTATGTCCTCATTGTTGCTGTCTTATTGTAAGTTATAGAAGTAGTGCTTAGTGTGAATCTCTTAGGTGTTGTATTAAAGATGCCGCAGATTTTGGCATTAGTATTTGTGTTTTTTATTTTTGTAAGATTGTGACTTAACGATCTTTTGAAATGTCACATATTTTCGGGTTTGAACAGAAATTGATGGGTTAAAGAGAAAACTTTCCAGCAAGCTTGGTGCAAACTCGACCACTCACCAACCAAATTGGCAGGTGTGATTTTTTTTGGTGTTCTTTTGTATGACTTCTTTTGATTAACTGTCTCGATCATAAATAACCCTTCTGTTCTAGCCTTTTCATTTCATTTTGCTATTACTGCCTATGTAGTTTTAGTTAAAGTTATGTAGGGATGAATGTATTCCATATGGATTTACATTGAGGTTGTGTAATTTTGCAGATTGGTAGGTGTTGCTAACTGGTGGAGGCCATTTTTTGAAACATCCAAATAATTTGTGGTAGGAACATTCTGCATTACCAAAGAGTCTGAAATTGCTGGTAGTAATACCCTTTATATTGTTTATAATRTAGTTCGAATTGAATTTTGCTATGACTCCCTATGTAGTTTTAGTTCAAATTGAATTTTGCTACACTTGTGAACAAGAATAATGATTGGATTCGGCATTAGATTTTTAAAGTTACGATCTATAATCTGATTAGTTGTTACTGTCTAATGATTTTGCCATACCCTCGTGTCACTTGTGTGATGTGTCATGTGTCTAAAGGACATGATTGAATTGCTTGGATGTGATATTGTCATCCTATATCTGGTTTTTCAAGCAGCAATGATAATCATGTATATATTGTTTCCCATCTTTGTCAAATTGCTATATGTAGTGTGAACTGTAAGTTTCAATCTTTCTAAATTGATCATTATTATGGTGCACAATTTATATTTACGGAATTGATCATGCCAAATGCTATTGATTCTTGTTTACAATGATGCTGCATATGAATTGTAAGTATTTAATTGGGAAGTCGTATTTATTACAATTATCAATCCTCTCAATTTAGTTGCTTCCTAAGATGGCTTTATCATAATTTATGAAACTTATAAACGAGAAAATGGTTCTTGATTTGTGTGTCTTGATATGGCGCATAAATTATGCATTTTGGTTACTTAGAATGTTGTTAAGAATCATCATCAAATTATTGATTAATTATTATCTTTGGGTGTAAGTGAATCTTTAGATTTGCAAAATCATCAAAATTTTATTAATTGTTTGCATTTATACTTCGGATCTGATGTTTTTGTGTTTTAGAGATTGCTTGAATTTCTTATAAGATTGAAGGAAAGTACATATTTTATCAATAGAAAGCTATTTTTTTTATAATGTTCATGAAATGCCCCAAAATGGACCCCTTTAATTCTTGCT
This sequence comes from Bassia scoparia, assembly GCA_008642245.1. Classification (NCBI taxonomy): domain Eukaryota; kingdom Viridiplantae; phylum Streptophyta; class Magnoliopsida; order Caryophyllales; family Amaranthaceae; genus Bassia; species Bassia scoparia. Next base: position 37,399 of record SNQN01001647.1, on the reverse strand, counting down.
CCTTTGTTTTGGGTTTATTATGCAGRACTGTCCTGTGATATTATGCTTGTTGGTTTATTTTTCATTCCTAAAATGAAARTTGAGACATATTTTGCTATGGTGGTATATATAATGCTGGTTCATGATCGGAATTGTTTGTACATTGTGTATAGGTTCCAGAATGTATTGACATGATAAAGATTTGGGTTTTGATAGGGGATAAGATGGAGACTGCTATCAACATAGGGTATGTCATTCTTTCATATTRCATTGTTGCACTTTAAATTTCTTGTGTTTAGGAATCAACCTGATGTCACAGACTCACAGTATAAGAGTACTGCAATTGACTCATAATGTTATCGAGGCACAATATTTCCTGTTTAATGTGTTTAGGTATACATAATTGGAGGACATGGAACTCAAAGGGGGTGCATCTGTTCTCCATCATGGATTCGTCCTACATTAGTGGCTTAGTGCTTATTTAATAGTAGGAGATGCCACAATTTTTTCTCGTCGTATTAARTGATCTGTCGATTATTACTATACAAAGTAGTCTTGCGCATTATTCATTTTTTGTAATTGTATACTTCCATTATGTATACCGTCCGAGGCACCGCGCGATGCGCGCGGTGCAACGGCTAGTTATGGAGCAAAGGGAAGTTGGTGGTGATTATCAAAAGTGGGTTAGGAAGTTAATTGGATTCGACTTTGAAATCCAATAAAAGTCGGGGGCTAGAAATAGGGTGGCGGATGCATTAACAAGAAAAGGGGGAGAATTACAATTAAGTGTCATGTCAGTCACTCATGAGGTTGATTGGGCTCGATTAGATGAGGAATTGGAGGCTGACACGAAGCTGGCCAAAATGCGAAGTGACTTGGAAGAGGGGTCAAACAAATCGGGCTTTTTGATGATCAATGGGCGCTTGACTTATAAGGGGAGGATCGTAATTCCAAAGAAGTCGGATTTCGTGCGTGTCATTCTCCGTGAATACCACAATTCACCTACCGGAGGCCACCAAGAGGACACCAAGACATACTTGCGAATAGCGGCGGAATGGTTTTGGGTTGGGATGCGAAGGGATATCAATAATTATGTGAGGGGGTGTGTTGAGCAAAACAAATACTCACAACACCAACCAGCTGGGTTGCTCCAACCATTATCAATTCCACAAGCCATTTGGGAAGACATTTCATTGGACTTTGTGGAGGGTTTACCCCGCTCTTAAGGTGACAATGCGATTTTGGTCGTGGTTGATTGATTGCCCAAGTACGCACATTTTATCATGCTCAGGCATCCATTCACGACAGCAAAGGTGGCTGAAATATTCACAAGGGAAATCATTAGGCTCCACGGGGTCTCAACTACAATAGTGTCGGATCGTGATCGAGTATTTCTAAGCCATTTTTGGAAGGAGCTCTCCCGTTTACAGGTACAAGCCTCCACCATAGCACAGCGTATCACCCCCAATCCGATGGGCAAACGGAAAATGTCAATCGAGTGCTCGAGACTTATCTTCGTTGTTTTGTTTTGGGACAACCAAGCAAATGGGCAAAATGGTTACATTGGAATGAATTTTCATACAACACTTCCCATCATGCATCAACAGGTATGACTCCTTTTCGAGCTGTGTATGGGCGAGATTCCCGGTAGGGCAAGGTCAAACGCCGGTGGACTCGTTGGATGAAATGCTACAGGAGAGGGATCGTATGCTTGAGGACCTACAATTTAATTTACACAAGGCACAACAAAGGATGAAAATTAATGCTTATAAAAAGAGGCACGAGGAAAAATTTGAAATTGGTGATGAAGTTTTCTTAAAGTTACAGCCGTATCGTCAGAAATCTATAGSTAGAAGGCCCAATGAGAAGTTATCACCACGGTTCTACGGGCCATTTCAGGTCATCCGCCGCGTCGGTCCGGTCGCGTATAAGTTACTGCTTCCCGATTCATGCCTTATTCACTCGGTCTTTCATGTTTCTCAACTAAAGAGGGTCATTGGGCAACACCCTTCCCACCCCACTATTCCGCCGTACATCTCGGAGGACCTGGAATTGGTGGCGGAACCAGAACAAGTGATGGCCATTAGGCCAAACAAAGGAGCCCCAGCCACCCCGTACGAGTGTCTCATTAAGTGACAAGGGATGAGTGATGAAGAAGCTACGTGGGAGGATGGGATGTTGAACTCATCAATCAACGTTTTCTTACTCTCTACCTTCAGGACAAGGTGGCACTTCTAGAGGGGGGAGATGCAACGAACCCAGGGGAGGCTATGGCAAAGCAACCACGCGCCTTACTAACCTATGCAAGGAGGGGCAAGTCAAACCGTGAGCAACAAAGGAGGCAACAACAACAGTGGCAGCAAAACAAGACAAGCTTTTGGGTTGGTAACTTTTGATGTAACTATAAGAAAGGGAAGGGAAATCAGAGTAGGTAGCTTGGCAATTGTATGAGTTAGTTTTCTTGAGAGTAGTGACCTAAAGTCACCAATTAGGAGAGTAGTGGCCTTAAGTCACTTGTTTGTTATCTGAGATTGAATGAAACATTTCCTTTCCTCAATTCTACTGTTTTATTGAATTATTTCCTCATTTATTCTCCATAATTACTCACTTACTTTGCAATTAGTCGAGAGTGGTGACCGGTGTGCCACATAACATCACGAAAATGACGTTTTTGAAACAATTTTTATCAAAAGAGCCGAAAAGTTTATGATTGGTTCCCACAACCATATAATGCCGTCACATAAAATTTCAGGCCAAAACTAAGAAATATCTTAAGGTTTCGAAAGACTTTTCTTTCAAACTCACAAACGTAGAAACACGCATGAGACAACACATTTTGGGTTGAAACTTAGTGAAGGACCATCCCCGATGACCCTTAAGATGTGAGAGAAATTTTGGGCAAAACTGAAATAGTCGCCGAAACGACCCWMAAAMAAAGTCTATAAGTCCACATTTTTCGGCCTCCCAAGACCATCAGTGAATGACCTCAAACTTTGGTGGGAGGTCCATAGGTGATTTGGGGTGTCCGTGCAAAATTTCGAGCCAAAGAGAGTTGCAAAAGGCCTAGTTTCAAAGAAAATACCGCCCCTCTACCAACTAGAGCTTATATTAACGTTACCTCGTCATTTTTCAAGAATGACAGGTGAGTTTATGTGGCATAATTTTCTGTCGTGGGGACTATTTTCGGCCTCTTCTTCTACTTTGTGTGACTTTCAAGGCATATCTATGAGAAAAATGTCAATTCGAAAATGAATTTCGAAAAAATAATATCTAAATGTGATTTTTCTGGTTTATCTCTAACCTTCAAAATTTTGTAAAGCTTAACTCTAAGTTGGGTGTTTCCTAGGAGAAAAAGCATTCATTTTAACTTAACCTCTTTATAAGGGATGTGGCAATGCATGGCAGCACTACCCCWTGTGTCACGGTCCTAGCGTTTTGACGCTGGAGCGTGCGGCGCACTTCAACCTTTAGGGGCGAGAGCGCAACCCTTCTTGCGGAAACGGGGCCTTACGACACATCAACGTAAGGGGAATCTTTTTTGGAAGCGATTGTCCAGGCGCTTGTGACGGCCGACTACGTCAAAGCGGACTCGGGAATCTGTCTTTGAGTTTGGGAATTTGAKATTGGAATGCTAAAAAAGTAACGCAAACATAGTATCTATAAAGGCATAAGAGCACTAAATCATTAACATGGGTAGAAGAAATGCTTGTGTGAATATACTTATCTCACATATCACCTTCCCCCTAAAGAGGTTAAATTAAATGAATACATTTGTCCCATGGAGACACCTAGAGGGGACTTAAACCAAACCCAAACTCTACTGCATCTTAGGACTCTATTATAAGGCGCTTGTGGGGGCGACGGGCAGAAAGCACCCACCATCGCCCCTACAAGGCGATACTCTAGACTTAGAAAAAACATTAAAAAGGTTGGTACCTAACATCCCCACTTAAGTTCGACTTACAAACATTACAGAAAGAAAAGGAAAAATCTCCTATCTTAAACCTAGTTTCTTCTGGCCGCCGTTGTGAGGCTGAATCTGGAGTCTTCTTTCTTTACCAGGCTTCTGCACTTTTGGTAAGCACGCTTCAGATTCTGTTGCGAGCGAGCTGCTTTATCATTGTCGTGGGTCTGATTCCTTCTTCATGTTGTGGGGAGTTCTTGTGGTTTCTTCTACTTGCTTCACCAACTGCATTGCTTGCAGCAATGCCGCCTTTGGAGTAGTTCTTTAGTTGGAGTCCCTATTGTTGGAACTCGACAATTTGGGCCATCCACAATTAAGTAGTTCATAACAAGAACCACCCATGTTCGGCTTCTTTTGAGGAAGTCCATTCGTAGGACCAAGTCAAAAATCATCCCGATCGGCGACAATGAAGTCTAATTTTCTCTCCCAACCATTCACCGTTACGGGCACTTGTTTGGCGCTGCCCTTTGTTGGTTTCTCTTTGGAGTTAACGGTCTTTAGGTTTCCACCATCTTTGTTGACACTCAATCCAAGTCGCTTCGCTTCTTTGGTGTCCATGAAGTTGTGTGTAGCGCACATGTCCACTAAGGCGCGCGCCTTTCTTCCAGCTAAGTGAATGTCAACAATCCTCAACATACATCAACTTCGTGGTGTCTTCATTTGCTTTTTCTTTTTCTTTGCCCATTACGTACATCATGTACACATCTCCGCATCGAGCAGGCTTCTTCTCATCATTGGTTTCTTCTTCTTCAACTTCGTCCTCCTTGCCAGACTCGTCTTCTAGAGTCATGGCCGAGCAACGTTGTTGGAGTTTGTCAATCTTGCCTTTGTGCTTTCATTCCCACCATTTGTGTGGGCCTTTACAAACCAGGCAGCTCAATTTGCTTTTGCCGAATGATGATCCTTTGGGGTCCATTATGACCCTGATTTACTTTGTGTTGGTTGAGGTGATCCTGATTTGTAGTAGTCGTCTCCCCCATTTTTGCTTTGGTTTGAACCTATACAGTTTGAGGACACACGTGAGCCGCTTAAGTGGGGCTTGAGGGGCGTGATGAGAAATCCTCCTTATCTGAGCTTTTCTCCTTTACAAAGGAGTAGTCAACGAGTCCAGCGCTACGGGAGTCTCGTGAGTTTCTGCCTCATTAGTTCTCTTTGGGCCCATTCTTTCAACCCGTATATGAACTTGAAGAGACAATCTTGCTCGGTCATGCCTTGAATGTCGAGCATACATGCGGAGAAGTCACACACATAGACTCGAATGGAGCCCGTCTGCTTGATTTCGAATGGAGCCTTCATTGTCTTGAAGGCAATGAATTCTGTGTTTTCTGGGAGGAACTAGCCTATGAATTCCTTCTTGAACTCGTCCCAAGTGTCTATCTTCAACTTTTCAGCCTCAATCTCGACGTGCTTGTTGCACAACCAGTGTTTGGAATCATCGGTGAGATGCATGACCACTGTATCAAACTTCAAGGACTCGTCGAGTTGACTGACCTTTGAGAACTGCTCCATGTCGAACAGAAAGTTTTGTACTTATTTAGCATCACGAGTGCCATTGTAGTCCTTCGGCTTGGGCGCTTTGATTTTGGGCGCACCAACGCCTTGGGATACTTTCCCTACAATGCGGTTCATAGTCTCAAATTTTTCTAGCGCTTCGTCGACTTGGTTGTTTAGTTGCTCCTGGAATGCGTCTTTCTCCGATTTCAATACCTGGACCTCAGCTTCCACGCTATCAATCATTTTAGCTTGCTCGATTTTCGACCTGAGCCCATTGCTCGGACTTTCCTTCTAGCCGTGCTAGTCTTTCTTCAATTGTCTCTCGACTCATTTTTCTCTTTTTCGGGACAACAGGTGCTGTCAAACCTGTCTACCAACTGTCAAGGTTCTCGCGTTTTGACACTGGAGCGTACGGCGCGCTTCAACCTTTAGGGGCAAGAGCGCAAGCCTTCATGCGAAAACGGGATCTTACAAGCACACACCAATGTAAGGGGAATCTTTTTTGGAAGCGATTGTCCGGGCGCTCGTGGCGGTCAATTACGTCAAAACGGCCACAAGCTGGATCGGACCCGGGAATTTGTCTTTGAGTTGAGGATTGAAATGCTAAAAACGTAATACAAGCACAATATCTATAAAGGCGTAAGAGCATTAAATCATTCGCAATTTCGCATGGTTAGGAGGAATGCTTGTGTGAATATACTCATCTCATATATCACCTTCCCTAAAGAGGTTAAATTAAATGAATACATTTGCCCCATCGAGACACCCAAGGGGGACTTAAACCGTATTGCATCTTAGGACTCTATTCTAAGGCGCTTGTGGGGGCAACGCGCAGGAAGCACCCACACAAGGCGAGACTCTAGAGTTAGAAAAAACATTAAAAAGGGTTAGGACCTAACACCATAGAACCCCCTATGACAAGGGTGGGTGAGCCTATAATGTGTAGATAGGAACACCCACCAACATGCCCCTAGCATTGCATTGGAGCATCCAGACTGGGGATGGTACATCATCCCGAGAGATTTATAGCTGCCAAGGGTGCCTGCTAGCCCGATGATCCCTATGTCACGTAAAGGTGGTGAAGGCGAACGAACTATTGGGGGTCTCGATGATCCGTGCCATGTAAGGACAGTAATGGGAAGGGCAACGAAGCTCGGTGATCCCTCTTGAGTGAGAGAACACATGTCAAACGACGGAGCTCCAAGCTCAGTGGTCGCTTTCGGGTGAGCGGAATAGAAGAGATTCTTAACAGGAAAAATTTATATAAGATAAACAAAAGGGAATGGATGGAATAACAAATTAAGAAGGAAAAGGAAGAAGATGATCAAAGTTGATGAGAAAAGTAGTATAAATAAAAGACGAATGATCTAATCAACCAATGTTGCCCACAATATCCTCAACGAGGTAAATAGAATTCCTATAACTGAGGGGATTATCGTAATTCCTTGGAAAAATTCATATGAATAATCCCACCTTTTGGTGGTCTTCCCTCAATAATCCGATCTATGACAAATCCCAAAATAATCCCACTTTCACCCATCATCTTCCCATATTGCACTTAGTGAAAATTCTACCTGCTACTCTAGGTTTCCTAGCAGGTCATTAAGTTTTTTTTTTTTTTAATCAAATATTTAACCATCAACAAAACCAACACCATTAAAATACCAACAACCACCACCCATCACCTTCTTCACACTAGCCATTCACCACCGCCGCCGCCGCCGCCGCCGCCATCACCCTCATCCACCGCCGCCGCCGCCGCCGTCTCCATCACCCTCATCGTAAACCGCCGTCTCCATCACCCTCATCGTAAACCGCCGTCTGTATCAAACCGCCGCCACCACCTTCATCTACCCTCCTCCACCTCATCACTTTCTTATTAAATTTCCATTTTTAACATCCAAATCACTTTCATTTCCAAATTCCAATCAATTCACTCCATTTTTCCATCTAATTAATCAGATCTCATCTCATTTCACCACAATTCATCATCTTCAAAGAACTCTGAGATCGCCGTAATCTCATCAATGGCGATCATCAACACCACCTCCCTCACCCTCCTTCTTCTCATCATCACCCTAGTTTCTCTCTCCTCCGCTGAAATCCACACAACCAAGATCAAGTCCGACAACCGACCCATCATCCCAATCGACGAATTCGGGTTCACTCATACTGGTCGTCTCGAGCTCAACGTCACCGATATATCTCTCTCCTCTCGCAACAACCTCGATCTCTCCAAACTAGGGTTTTTCCTCTGCACTCGCGATTCATGGCTTCACGTTCTTGAACAGCTCGAGGAATCCAAAATCTCTTGTGCGCTTGATTCGTCCTTAATCAAACGGGTTTACACCTTCAATTCTTTGGGCCCTGAGTCCGATTCGTTCGGGTCGCTCTTCGTTGAAACGGATTCGGATCAATACACCCTCGTTTTCGCCAATTGTTACCCGGAAAATGTTCGAATCTCGATGAACGTTCGTTCCGCAATGTACAATCTTGATGGGAAGTCCCGAACCCGGGACTATCTTTCCGCGGGTCGGACCGTCCTTCCTCGAATCTACTTCTTCTTCTCGATCATTTACTTCGGAATCGGTGGTGTGAAGTGGCGGTGAAGTGAGGGTGATGGCGTTGGAGAGGGTGATGGAGATGGTGGTGTGAGGTTGTTTGGATGAAAGGTGAGAGATGATGAGAGGGATGGGTGAGAGATAAAGAGATGAAAAAATAAAAAAAAAAAATAGAAAAATTTACCTGTTAATCAGGTTGTAGGTAAATGGGATCGTTTTGAGCAGATGGAGATAAAAGCTTGGATTATTTTGGGATTTGTCATAGATCGGATTATTAAGGGAAGACCACCAAAAGGTGGGATTATTCATATGAATTTTTCCTAATTCCTTTAATCATGAAAGTAGAAACAATCGTAAAAATCCAAGTTAAACCTCGTTGTTTTGACCAAACCAAGGCTCTTTTCTAAAACAACATAAGATGAATAAAGTCTTTACTAGGGTTCTTATTACATGTTAGTGATCATTTCCTKCAAAGAAAACGCGCATCTAATAGTCTAATACACTCCCACAAGTCCACAACAATGGGATTTTCCTACTAAAGGGTTAAATACTCTTTTTCCAATTGAATAAAGCAAAACAATGTCAAGAACTCTGAATGCATATWAGCATACCCCATCCATAATCCAAGTTGTAAACTACTTCCTAAAGAAATGCCAAGTGGAGGATGGATCTATGCCGAGTTCAAGCGGGTACATTGAACCCGACGATCAGGGCCGAAACTATGTTGGGTACAAGTGGGTACATTTGTGTAAAAAAATGTCATTTTGTTAAAAATGAAGTATCCGAGCACTATATTGTGTCCAACATGATACTGAAATGTGATTTCTATGATAGATGTAACATAGCGTGATATAGTGGTACCTAATCTGATGAAAGTCATGAAACAACTAGTGGCCCTTATGTCCCCTATACAAATTAATTTTTCTAAGGCCTATATAAATTAATTGTTCAAGGTCTTATGATCTTATCCGGCCATTTTGCAATAAAATTTGCGGCGTCTTACCTATTCTTCTACAAGATTAAAGGATTAAAGTAGCTCTGACCTCAGACCTCAGAGTGACTGACCAGTATTAGACCATTTCAGCYCCGAATTGCAATGGACTAAGCCAATAGCCCAATACATTGCTAATTTACCCTCTGCCTCTAGTTTGATGTACAATAGCAGCAAAATGAACAATTTCTTCCTCGTCGAAAAATAACAAGTCGGTGACAATCCCTCATACACAAACACAAGCCACATGTATGGTAGTAGTAACTATGATCACTGATCACAATGATTGTGTATTTGAAATCAAAGCTACATTCAATACAAACAGCTAAGCCCATTAGATACATACATACACATCACCACAACTCTCTCTCTACCACGCCTCCTATTAGTTTCATAGCACCAATTACTAAATATGATATAAAGATTAATTAACATGACCAAAAGCAGAACCCAAGACTCCAATTTCCTAATAAAATAAGAAATACAACCACAAAGTTCATAAGATGTAAAAAATCAATCAGGAATCAGGAGGCAAGTAAGTTTAGCAAATGTCATATGAGAAATAATAGAAGAAAATTCAAGAAATAATGTTCCTAAAAGAAACTAACCAGATAACATGCTCATGGCTCATCCCCAATCAACAAATGGAAGTGGTGGATATCCTCCTTCAGGAGGCGGCCTTAGTGATGGAGGTAGATTTCCCAATGACATCCCAAAGCTTTGGCTAGCTACATGACCTGTATACAAAAACATATATTAGAAACTTAATAAAAAATTCATGGACTAAAAGTCACTGCCTTGGTCTGGCCAGAAAAGGCTTAATATTGAGTTTAATGCCAAGGCCAAACATGAGGGGGACAGCATGCAAATATATTTTACAGCGGTGTAGCTTACCTTGAAATCTCTCTAATTGCACTGGGAAATTGTCGGCAGAACCTGACACTAATTTGATGAATAAGTTAATAGAAGAGAGATCATTGAGGCTCAACAAACCATCAAAAAATTGATGTTACTTCCATAAGGTAAACCGGTTGAAAAGGAACTTACTAGATGTTCCTTGAGTGATTGGACTTGGCATATTCTGCTTGGGATGATGGTATTTGCATGAATCTCCATATGGGCAAAAACCCTTGAAAGCAAAGAAAGAGTTAAGATCACTCCTATCACGTAACCAAATTCATCATCCTTAGTAGAACAAAAGACATTCTAATCTAAAAGGAAGCAATGCTAGCATATAACTGAAGCACTGCAATCTACAATATGTTTACATGCCAAGATCAGCCAACACCACTTAAATCAGCAATATGAAACTAGCTAAAAAAGAGAGTCAGACAAAATAAAAGCGTCAGCTTCAGCAAACAAGATTTCCATGTATCATGACCAGCAAACAACCATCACAGGAACACTAAGCCCACATTGCAATATACTCGCATGTTAACACCATACATCACAACACAGCACGACACGACACAACACCACTCTTTCGGATGCTTAACTTGTGGTTTTGTCCTAATACATTTATTGGATGTATAAGCAAAAAGGCATAATAGTTAAATAGGCATTACATTAAATTAGCAAAAACGATCAAACATGATAACAATCATCACAGCAACAGTAATCAGAGACAGCTAAAACTGCCAAACATGATAACAACCTAAAAKGAACTATTAAATTAATTTGGCAAACATAATTCGTAATAATTTGAGAAATGTTATGTGTTTGGGTTTCACAATTCAAACAAACAACGACAACAAAGGCGAAAGAGAGAGCACCGTATTAATGAAGCGATTGCAGAGTCCTGTTACGGATGTATGGGAGGAAGCAGGAAGTACCGAACTAGGGTCTGCAATTCCGAGAAAACAAAATCAAAACCAAAAATCGAAAATTTCAGAGAAGAAGTAAGAAATTAGGGTTTAACGAGGAGGAAAGTATAGRATTAGGAGAGAGAKTGAATACCTTGAGAGAGAGAATCGTACCAGAGTTTGCGATTGCGGTGATGAAGAATGCCTTGGAGATGACGCTTTCGAGCAGCAGCTGTGTCTTGGAATTCTTTGTCGCAGTAATCGCAGTAGTATTTTCCAACCGTCATTTTCTGACTTGTGTCTTCAATCGCCTTCCCGCCAACGGTGCTAATTTTTGCCTTGTGTTCATAGAGGTGATCAAATGTTCAAATACCGTGTCCGAGGCGAGCTTTGGGTCCGGTTATTGGGTTTCGGATGGGTTGGGTCAAACCATTGGGGTCATTTCTTTTTGTCCGCTTGTAACATTCTTGTTTACATAATCTCGAGAATTTTTTGGGAATAAATACCTAAGTTTAGAAAATTTTTGAAAATAAATACCTAGTTTCAGATTTGTTTTACTTAAATACTTAGGTTTGAAATTTCTTTTGTTAATCGGTACCTAGTGCTCTATTTCCGTCTAAAAATTAACGTCGTTCGTGTGAAATGACCGTTTTACCCCCGCATATTTCTTTTTCTTTTTTTCCCTTTTCTTTTGTTGCTAGTCTTGCTACTCCCTCATCTCACCCCTCACTCATCTTCATCTCCCTCACTCTCACCTCCCACCACCACCACCACCACCACCCCTCTCCCTCACTCGTCACCCTCTCTTCCCCGCGATTCTGCTCCCTCCCTCTCGCGGCGTTGCTTCGCCCCCCACCGTCGTCGCCCTCTCTTTCTCCTCCTCTCTCACTCCCACAATGAATCAACCACAATTGTGTGCATTTTTTGAGTATTTAGGATTTTTTTCAGTTTTTGACTTTGATTTTATTACTATTGTGTTCGAATTTGTTCGAATATACTCGAAATTGTTTCGAAACTGTTCGAAATTGGCTGCGAGTGGTGGCGCAACTCCGCGCAAGTGTTGCATGTTTTAATTGATGGTCTGCTAGTAATAAAGGCTGCCCAATGTCGGCGTCGAGTCGTACTAATGCCTACACGATAACAGATTGGTTTGTTCTTCGTCAGGCTTGCATTGTCTGGTTCCTGGTTGCAATTGTGGTTGAGTGCTAGGCTGTTTGCGCGACCAAAGGCGGCGCAAGTGTTGCGCAACCTTGCTGGACCTAGCTTCGTGGGTAATTTTTGGGTTTGGGTTTTCTGGGTATTTTTTTGATTTTTTCAGTTGGTTTTGGGTTGTAATGGTGGTTTGGGTTAGTGGCAGCGAGTGGTGGTGGCGGCGTGGTAAATGGTGGTGGCAGCAAGTAGTGGTAGCGAATTGTGGTGAGTGGTGACGGAGGTAAATGGTGGTGGCAGCGAGTAGTGGTAGCGAGTGGTGGTGAGTGGTGACGGAGGCCACGTGAGAGTGTGAAAGACAGTTGTGGGACCTACCCAAACTTAACACATCTGTTAAGATTTAACAGAAATTTGATACTAGGTATCGATTTCTAAACTTTTTGACGAAACTAGGTATTTAAGTAAAATAAATCTGAAACTAGGTATTTATTTGCAAAAATTTCCCAAACGTAGGTATTTATCCCAAAAAATCCTAATCCCGATGACATGTTATCGTATGGACTAAAAAAACAACTTAACAAAAGCATTTTTCGTTCGCCTCTAATATTTGTGTTTATCAAGCATTCATTGATTTTTTTTAAATCACTATTTAATTTAGCTTTCATTCATATAAACATCGGTTCACATTAATGATTTTCACAATTAAATTTTTTTCGTAATATTGTACTCCGTATGATCTTTCCACAATAACATGAACGAAGCATCACAACTTTCCTTCACCTAAGCAATTCAATCACTTTAATTTGTTATACGAAGTAATTATATTTATGTATTTATATACACTAAAATGATTTGTACTTTGTGGGAGAATGAAGGAAAATAATACTTGTATTCTTGTTACCATACATTATCAATGGAGGAGCTCCTAGAACGAAACAAAGGTACATAAACCACATAACATGGCATCACTAGTTAAATTGAGCAAGTGAAAATTATGATTCTCCATGACTTCCATTCATTGCTTCAACATCAAAAGGCCATCTCCAACAAATCAAGGCCAAACAGGGGTTTGTACAATACTGCTAGTGCTCCCATTAGTGCAACACTATTACTCCGTACAATRCTATAAAGAAAGATTTTTTGYGGTTCCTCGARTACTAATCAAGTTTTCATACATCTATGCTTCTTAACAAAGGGCATTCATACGTTTTACATTACATTACAAGTGACATAAGATTAGAAAAYGAACAATTGGACTATTTCTATTCCACAAAAACAAACACATAACTTCCGACTAAGTTTGGCTTACTTTCTGTGACAAGTTAGATATAGAAACCACAGTAAAAGGGGCACCCATATTCAGGTCTTAGCAGAACTTGCAGGTCTTCATTTCTCTCTAGTAGCTTCTTTTACAACACAAGACAAGGAAAAATAATATACTAACATGGATGTGGGCACCAGATTATATGTAACCAGTATATAAAGGAACAGATACTCGGATTCATCTTCCACAGCTGTCTAGTTCTTCGTTGCTCTTCGTTATCTTGACAGGTTTTCTTTCACAGCCCTCACTGCTTCCTCGCATGCTCAGGGATTAATCTAACAACTGTTTCCGCTGGTACCCCTTTCAACTCTGCACAAGTATGTGTTCCAAGACAGGTTTTAATCACCTTAATTCTTAACGGAATAACAGGACAACAATCATTTTTGCTTCTGATTAAATCTTACCATGAGGCTTGAAGTTGAACAATGGTGGAAGGAGCCGCCCATTTGGCAAGCGGAGTTGGGTCTCTAAGCTCATCAAAGAAAGGATGAGTCAATGCATCCAACTGCAATTGAAGAAAAAGTTCACATTTAGATTCAAAATCATTTAAGAGCCAAAAGATTAGGAGACTAAAACATGTGCAATTGATGCGGTAAAAAGCAGCAAAGGATTTAACAAGTCAATTATGGGGTACAAAGCGAAACCTTTCCTCTAAATTTACAGAACTGTTTGTTTACTTGTGCAAACGAAAGATTAATACTATTACATTATAGATTTTATTATAGCGCACACAGAAAAGAATAGCCTAGAAGAGCACCACAGATGCAGAAAGCAAGGCTAATGCATGAATGGTAAGTACAAACGTTGAAAGATGACACTTACAGCTGCACATCGTAGGTTAGGGAATACTGAGTAGCCTAGAACCAAATCAACAGCCTCAGGAGGCATACGTTTGTGGAATTCTGATGCAAACAGAAAGAAATTTCAAAATATTTTAGGCAAATGAAGTCGTTAAGGACATTCAAATTAATCTTATGCACGTTATGCCAATTTTCTGAGCTCCTGAATTTACCTTATGCCATGGATGAGCTTTGATTTGTGGGAATTTAAATTCTGTGTAGTTGGGATTCATACATTTAGATTCCTCTCTTGTCGGTGTACCCAAGACCTGAAATGAAATCAGAAATTGTCAATAGACTATACTATACAGTGGAACCCATATGAGACAAACCAAATTTTAAAAGTCCAAAAATACATACAATTTGCTTGAAAAATATCATTCCTCAAAACCCCTATCCCGAACCCAACAAATAAACAATACATGCATGAACAAGCCTCTTACTAAGTACTGTAGTGGTCACCGATCCACAAACTATGATTCAGTAGATTTAGAAGTTCGTCTTAGAATTAATTTAGTTTTTTTTTTCCCAATATGTCATAGTCACTACTGAAGATACTATCCTAAATGCAGACAAAAATATTTGCATCACAAAAAGAGCATATCAAAGAGCGAATTATTTATTTCTGCTCTCAAAAATCAGACACTCCGCATTCAGCCAAATGGCTTGACAAGAAGACCTCAGTTTCTGGTTAAGCAATTTTATAGGGCAATAACCTATTTGACACCAGAAAGAAAAAACCTGTCCGAGAATATACTCAATGCCAAAATGAATTTGGCTTTAAACCACTAATGCCAGCTTCAGTCAACATCAACAGGTGACAAGGATCCGTCCTTGTTAACAAGGCCGCAAAAGGTTATTCTTACCTTTATGATCTCGACAAGCTGATCAACTCCGCTCTCACCGGGAAATAGAGGCTGATAAAAGAACGAAGAACATTGCAACATACAAACCAAAAGACCCAACCATAAAAATAACAACAAATCATTAGAGCAACAAGTCACCTGTCCCAGAAGCAGTTCTGCAAGCACACAACCAGCAGACCAGATGTCAATAGCTGAGGTGTATTCTGTTGCTCCAAAAATTAGCTCTGGTGCTCTATAGTATTCTAGAGCAGATATATGATATATTAGGCTCGCCTTTTACCTGCAAGATGGTAATAAGGTATCAATATTAGACAAAAACATTCTAACCATAGAGATGAATTAAAGACGTTATGCATGCACCACATACCAAGACTTTTGCGCTTCCAAAGTCACAAAGTTTGAGCTGATGAGTATGAGGATTCACCTGAACATTTACCAAACAGCAATGAAAGTTAGAATCTTCCATAATAAATCCAATACACGCCTATAGACAAGCACAAGCAAAACCGTAAGTCCACAAATATCTATTGTGAAGATGTCTAGGCTATATATATGAGCGTGCACACGTCACAATCAAGGCGGAGTGGTCTAAAGTAAAGATAAATGTCAGCAGAATGAAATCGTGAATAGCAACTTACTAATAGATTTTGAGGCTTAATGTCACGATGACACACGCCATGCTACGATGGATGTATGACAAAGCTCTAAAAATCTGCAATTCATGGGGGAAAAATCATCACCCGTCTCGATAGATAGAAAAAAGGGCACATACATCCAAACAGAGACATTTATTTCACATTATTAGCAATTAAAACATGAAACAATTACAGTAAGATGAATTGATGAAGGACACAGTGATCAGTACCTGGTAGTGTACAATTTTACATAAATCAGAGATCTCTTTTTTATTTTATTGTGGCTTAATCACCCGATGGACTGTTTCTGGAACATATTCAAGCACCAAATTGAGGTACAGTTCATCCTTATCCGTTGTAGAAAAGAAACAGTGTTTCAGTGACACAACATTCGGGTGGTCAAGAGACGCATTGTCTGCAACTCGCGATTTTGTACCTCTTGTCCTGAAGAACCTTCTTTATTGCCACAGTTTCTCCTGTTTCTAAGCACTTAGCCTGCATAAATACAAGAGCATATTAAGGAGAAGAATGAATGAGGACATCAATAATCCATCATAAACTATGAGACACTAATTCACCTGAAACACAACCCCGAAAGATCCATGCCCACTACACGCTCTGCCATGTAGCTAATAGTCTGACAGCATGTGTAAAACAAGTATTAGATAAGCAGCAATATCTTGGAACAACTGAATAGTGAGGCACAACTGCACAATTACCATTGTTAAAATAAAAGATGGCACTATACTGTTTCGGCTGGCCATCTTCCTGCGCAATGGTTGTCACTATTATATGCCCAGTCTCGGTGCCATTTCATCAACAACTGTAGTTCCATATCCTGCAAATCAAACTTATCATAACTAAACACAAATGAACGACGTCGAAAAATAACGATGATGAAATGCTCAAAGGAGATCATTCACCTTATCATCTCTAATTTTAATATCATTAATTCCTCAGGAAGCTTATCAACACCATTGCTAGCCAGTGTCTTTAATACCAGCTGTAGCACACGCCTACTGAACCATTTCCTCAAGATGCTTGATTAACTCAATTCCAATCACTCGTCAAATCAGTTCAACACAAAAACATACTTGTAATTAGCATCACAAGATTCATAACAAAAGAAACGATATCGATTCGCAAACATAGTTATCAAAAATAAACAGTATCAGTGCATCACAGAGGAAAAACGATGATTATCTCAAGCAAAGGTACAACCACAAACCCAAAAAATCTTCATCAAATGACTAATTGGCTATTAAAATTCAATATAATAGATACCTAGTACCAAAACACTCATCATATAAGGTCATCTCCAAGATCAAATTCCAAACTCAAGCAACCCATCATTTCACAACCTGAACCAATTAGTGTGATAATGCATAAAAAGCATGCCATTTTACCCCAAAAAAATATGCAGCTCAATTCATGTTTCTGAAGCTAAAAATTACTCTTTTTCATCATCATCACTAATTGGTCTCTGACTTCAGAATCTACATAAGTTGTAAAAACTTCAAATACAAAGAAAGGGCTAATTAAAGTTACACGAATTTCATAACCAGAATAGCATCCAAAAATGATTAAATAAAACTGAAAACACCACTTGCAAAGAATTGCAACTTGTCAGCGCTTACTGAAATTGAGACTATTAAAACAAACATAATCTGTTACTTTGTTATTTAAAGTAAATAATAGAACTTGTCATGAATAAAACAAATTCATCGGGGAAAACACAACACAAACGACAAAACAATCAGCGATCTAACAAGTAATTCAAAAACAAAAACTACAGTTCGGAAAAAAAATAAAAAAGAGATCCACGAAACTGATGCATTAAAGAGAAAACCCTAGAAATAACCACACCCCAGAAAATAATTTTTAAAAGCTCAAAACATAGCAGAACTGAAGAAAGGAGCAGAGTTCAGCACTACCAAAATGCAAAATTATCACCAAAGTTGGCAAAATAACCGATTTAATAAGAAAGAAAATCAGTAAACTAATGACCAAAACAAATGATAAATGAGAGATGGGGCGAAAGAAAAGGAAAAGGAGAGAGAATGTGAAGGATTGAAGGAGTGTAGGGAGTGTGTGAGATGTGAGTGTGTTTTGTTAATTGTTTTATTATATTTCTTTCTTTATTTCGTCTAGAGTTCATCTCATAATGCGTTGTTGATGACAGCAAAGATCAATGCAATAATATATTTACTTCCAACCCTGTGAATTAAGTATGTCCATTAATTAATATCCATTTTCCTTCCCTCATACTCTATCTTCTATGCTTTAAGTTTTCAACATATGGAATTTACCTTGATTTATCGTAAAGTGGGATGCCGAAGGTTGTATAAGTTAAGAACGTGATAGTAATACGTTCACGGACGCTTTGACATATGTGTAATGATAAATTGGAACATACAAACATAATTCGAATGGAAATTAGAAGGTGAAATTTGTAAATAATTAACGCATCCAGTGAGTATGTAGCAAGATAAAAGATACAAGATTAAAATTAAAAGTTTATACTTTACCTTTATAATGGGGTAAGAATAAGTATAATGATTTAATACCGTAAAGAGTTTTAGCTATTCGATTCATCAAAAATAAATCTCATTTCCATTATTTTTATTACCCATCTTAAAGAGTAATAAAATCAATGTCCAGAGATACAACTACAGGTAAACGTAAACTCTAATTTTTACACTACCGCATCCAAAATTAATCTCACGCTAATGCACGAATATGAATATGCAAACTTGTGATCTAAATAATCTCAGATCCTGACTCCTATATAATCCATATCATACCAGAACCAAAACGATCACCCATAAGTGTATCTTTAATTTTTAGTTTATTTTTTTTGTTTCACCCAGTTATTTCCTTTGATTGAAACTCGCAGATTCAGGTCAATACTACAATATGATGTACGTTCAGTTCCTGCTCCCAATTATTGTTGAGGGGACAGCGAACACGCGTTCTTCGCTATGGTAAAGTGCAATTTCAATCACACATTCCATCAGCAACAATGTTAAAAAGAACACGTATTTGTGGAATTGAAAGGGTGATGAACGGTAAGCGCTTTATATTTTCTTCAACAAATCCAATATTTTCGGTATACTTGAACGCTTGTCCAAACATTATATTTGCATTTAAAGTTCATATGTTAGCTTGAATCTTCCTGTAAATGATTTTGGATCATTTGAATCAAATATACAAAATAAAAAATTTTAAAATAGATGTGAGGGTAAAAGAAACCGTGCTAACTGGCGGATGCGTGGGAAGATACTTTCAAAATAAGTGGAACTCTTACACCAACATCTAAAACAAATTAACATGAAGATATTGATAATGGAAACATTTAACTCCGATCATGCTTCGTGAAAATACAAATTTGCCCTTTCCATCTAATTAAGGTTGTCATTACCTTTTTTGGCTTTTCATAATTGAGGATTAAGGATTTAATATAATTTCGTTGAATTTTAAAAAGTTTAGGAAAATAAATAATCAAGTCAGAGAGATTTTCAGTATGTGGTTGGGAAAAGTTTGGCGCCAATATGATGACAATAGACATGGGCACCCACTTTCACTTTCCCCATTTCCATGATATGATATACCAAAAAAATTTATACAATTATTATTAATGGATTTTCATTGCAATTTTTTTTGTCACTAATCATACCTARAAATGCTAGTTGTAAAACCCCACAAAAAAGAATAAGCAACAAATTAAACAACCTAGTTGTACTAATTGAGAGGGTGCACCTAATCAATTATGAGTATATTATTACATTACTTATTACTTAAATCTACATAATGAAGAAAGCATTCAAACCCTCCTTGTCATGATATATGAATGTTTAATGAAGTTGGTTGAAAGATCTAATTTGAGGTTAGGAATTTGATTATAAATTACATTTTAGATCAGACACTTTAGCATATCACTGACAGCTGAGAATCGAGATAGTGTCCACGATATAAATTACTTGGACATGTGACTGAACAATTCACTGTTATCACAAATTAGATACATATATAGTTCAAAAATTTTTAATCGGCTATAGCAAATTTCACTTGTTTAGAAAATCATCTAAGTGATTAAAGGAAACACCATGAACAAATGTCATTTCAAGTGATATTGAATCAATTAGCAAAAAAATGCTTTTATGTCCAGAGAATACTTTGCAAATTATGCTCTATTACCTATACAATATTATTTGGAAAAAAAAGATTAAATTTTGTCCGGTGTATGTTTTATCACTTTTACTTACAAAGTACATGAATTCTAAAAGACGACCTTTAAATTCTTGAGTTTAAGGGTTTAATTCTGATAATGGACACTCTACAATGAAAGTGTCTAACTTACAACTTCGAGGTGAATCGACATGAATTAAATTTTGGTGGGATAGAGTAGTTTATTTTTAGCAAAAAAATAATATTTCAAAATTTTTTAAAGTAAAAATATTGGTAGTAGTACTATTTTCTATTTTGTACTCTTATGATCTCATCATATTGTGATTTGTGAATGTTATGAACTTATGATATGAAATGGGGTATATGCTGGGAGTATCTTGCTTTGATGCACTCTTATCTTAGGATGGGGGGACAAAGTGAGTGAGAAGTAATGATTATTATTATTATTATTATTATGCATAAGCTTCTTTGGTTGATTAAAGTAATTAGTATCAGAGAGAAGATTGTGGTACAAATTATTATTACTACTCCWATGACTTTGCTTTATTATGAGCTTTAAGAATGCCTCTTTGATTTTTGTTATTGAGTACTTCTTTCTTTTACTTTTGTCTACAATAACTTATTTAGGCATGAGTTATGAAGCACTCCATTACTAATGGTTTGTCAAAAGAATCRGGCCAAATGTAATCGTCTAAWCGAGGTGTGTATGTGTAYRTGTCCTCGTAGTSTTGGATAYGAAGAGAGTGTGAATACGATGCRAGTCAAGTTTAAGTTTTTACAATTGTTCTACATGACATTTTAACGTCATGTTCTTGTTGAATCTTGTTTAGTGACGTTAACCTTTCGATAGATCTTTGTTTAACTTAAAATCAAATTTCGATTAAATCTATCGTAATCCGTAACATACTAATTACTAATCACAATCGAGTAATGAGTTTTTTTTTTAAAAAAATGTGTTTGAACATTATTAAAAGGCCAAAATAAATGATTTCATAAGAATCCATCATTTTTTAAAAAATAATTTGTGTGAAGATGAAAATTTTTGTCAAAAGATTCAATTGTCAAAATTACTTGTGAATATTCCAATCTTTTCACTCAAATGAAAGAGACTGAAAATCACAAAGACTAATCCAACAAACAGTGACTATGTTTGAGCAATGTATTTGTATACACAAMCAAATTCTATCAAGATAAAATTCTCAAYCTCAATCCTCAAAAGCAATTGGTGGTTTGAGTTCCTCATTTATTTGATTGCAAAAGACACATAAAAGTAAAACACTCCTTTTTCAAAAATAGAAATGATTGAATTTGTAAGCTGCTAATCTACTTGGCATCATTTAAAGAGAATTTGATTTTCTAAAAAAGTTGCATTAGACAATTTGCAAAACTAAAAAGTCAATAATAATAATAATATA
>SNQN01001647.1:0-15113 GCA_008642245.1 Bassia scoparia | reverse complement strand
CTATGCGATTGTATCGACATAAGTTCTTGATCTAGTGTTCTACTAGTTGTATCATTTTTAGAAAAAATTGAGCGTTTATTTCTAAAATTAAATAAATGAAAGTAGATAGATAAATATGAAACAGACTAAAACAAAAAGTAAATAGATAAATACAGAACAAGCAAAGCACTTATATAATACTCCTAAATTCCTAATTGATAAAAAGGAAGAAAAAATAGATAGATCAAGGGAGCAAATGGTAATTCAGAACTACTTGAGTTACAAACATGAATATTTAATACAGACCACAGAAAATCAGTACTGTAAAGGATGACAAATATTCAAACCATGATTAGGAGGAAGAAGAAGAAGAAAATTAAGAAATGAAGACTAAAAGATAAAAACAGAAAAAATCATGAAATCAATGAAAAAGACATTAATAAAAAATAGAAGGGAAAAAAAAACCAAAAAAAAAAAAAAACAAATGTGGTGTCATGTCTTTGGGAGGCGTGGGTATATCTCCTGTGTTCTGAATCACTGAAATACTGATTAGTCAAACTTTAATGGAGCCACTCTACCCTTCTGCCCTCCATAATTGCCTTTCCCCATTACTACTATTATCCCCGTTTTTTTAAATGTTCCATTTTGGGTTTTGTAGTTTTTGACGCAAATTTTGACGTAATGATTAAGTGAGTAGATGTGTAATTTAATAAAGTATGTGAGATCCATAGATGAGAGAGATGTTGTGGATCCCAAAAAAGTAAAAAATAAGTAGAGATTATATAATAATTTGTTCTGATACTCATGTCTTGAAAGCAAAAAAAAATTAAAATGAGACAATTAATTCTAAACTTCCTAAAATGAAAACTGAAACATCTAAAAAAAGAAGAAAATATTTATTTACACAACCAGTTCGGTTGAGTTCTTTTCAACTTATTTTCGGTTCATTAAAAAAAGGAACGTACCCAGTTCTCGGATACAAGTTCCTCTGCCTGTTCAATTCTAAACATTTTGTATGCATATACATGACTACACGAGAGATGATAAGTCGATCTCGAGATTTCTGTATCTTGATCACATTTCACATAATAATCCAGAGTCGGACGATAATTAGAGTTTTGGAGAAATTTAGAAGCATATATACTGCTGTCATATGTTTTGGAGATTAACTAAAAGGTCCAGGTATTCTAATAGAAATCGACACATTGTCGTTCATATCTTTTGCAGAAAAAAAAAAAAACTGCATTTCAAATAGCTCCCTTGTTAACTAATCTCTCTCTTTCTTTTTAAATTAATTTTTTAATAGTCTCAATACTTTGTTCCAACGACAGCTGAGCAAGCAGTAGAGATCAGGCATGGGTGCAGCACCGGAGTTGTCGCAGCTGGTTGGGGCAAACACAACCATCAACCACCGCTCTGCATGGAGAATTGAGGAACACGGCCCAGTGGAATGACAAGATCTTTCATGATGTCATACTCCTCAGCGCTTATCTGGGCACCATTCAAGACCTACACAAGATACATCCAAAACCGCCCAACATTGTTATTTGAGCTGTGTGTTACATCCAAGGAGAAGACTTGCTTCTTTTTTTTATACTCCGCATAAAAGATTGTATGATATCATAAACCAATTAGGTCAAGGGAATGATATCGACACACAACTAATTAAATGCAAGGATATACGCATGCATAGGGACCATTAAGTCCCTGCTATACCAACTTAAATAATTAAGCAATTCTAAAGTGTACAACACAATAAGAAATGATCAAATTGTTAGAATTTTAATCAGTAATAAAGAAGGAAGCACCTAATCCTAAAATAAAATTGTGATGCATCGTTTCAGAATGCATAAAAAAGAGACAGCATTTTGTAKCTTGGTGGAGGAAACACCCCTGCAAAATATGTCAACTGCCAGGGTTGTCTCTGATGAGAATTTTCACCCAGCACAAYCTTCCACACTATAGAGTGCGAAAGATACAAGCATTTCCACAAAAAATGACAACAAATTACAAYTTCGTGGATGAAACCGTCCCTTCAAATGCATCAAATCAAAATGAATTGCTAGTGCTATCTTTTGGCCTTGKGGAGTCCATCACCAGTCATATTTAACTTCTATCTCCAGACAACAATCAAATCTTCCATACAATGTAGTGCAAAGGTGATCATAAGTCCATTCAAACAATCTGATCCCGCAATAACAGGTGTAATAGTCAAGACTCAAGACCCCATTTTGGTTTATACCATTAATAATCTGATCCCACAATAAAACATAATTGAGTAACCACGCCATTCGAAGGTAAACCTTGCACATGAAAATTTTGGAAAACTGTTTCATAATTTAGTTCATGAATGTAGGTTGTCATTACAGAAGTACCACACTTGGCATACTACCATCTCCAACTGCACTTTTAATTCTTCCTTTGGGCATGGAAATGTTTCCTAGCACATTTCACTCATGTTTGATCAAAGAAACTTTTGCAATAGCATTTCAGAAATATAAAATCTTGTACATATTCACTTTTGTACCCAGGGCACAAGAAGCATGCTGTTGTAGCATCCGGGGAAGGTTCATATATACATACATAGCCTTATGTCCTTACCCTCATAAAAACTTTAAAAGGCTGCTTCCATGACCTGGCAGATAGCATGCTTGACAATCAAACCAATTCAACCAATTGCATGACTTTCTATATTCAAGAACCATAAAATCCTGGTCATCCATCAATTGTTCTATAAGTCTTTGCTCTAACCTCGTATCTAACTATGACTAGAGYAGAGGCTTAGGTTTTAGTTAGATCCGTAGGTTTCTGATTGAATCTACATGTAATACAGCCTCAAACCTATACAATAGGATCAGGTTTCATCAGAATTTTCTCTCCTTTTCCAATCAAACAGGTCATCAMAGTATCACACATCCCCTCCTGCCTGCCAATTTGAACTTCATCAACTCTCCACCTCACCCACTTTTAGTTTTCAGTTTTCACCACCAAAACAGCACCCACATCAGCTCCCCATTAGCTACATATGAGTGAAATAAGTCTGCGGTGATAAAAGACTTTTGGTTTTGAATATTCTTTATCTTCCTTAACTCCACTTAATTCATTGCCAAATAATAATAATAAAATAATTCCACTTAAGTTTTTTTTATATAAGATTTTTTTAAAAGGTATTTTGGTCCATATGTATCTTCAAATACTGTATCCTTAAAACAACAAGTCAACAACAAACAAACAAACAGAAAGGCACCTCAATTTGATCGTATGTATTCAGCTACTGTATCTAAATCATAGAAGTATTGATGGTCTATTTGCTAATTAAAATAAAATCACCAATAAGCATTTTTCTAAGCATGATTCTTCAATCAATAAAACACTTCAATGCTTGTGTATACTGATGAAAATCATTGCGTATTGAGGGGAGCAACAGACAAAAAATAGAACGAAGAGAACTGATACAGATCACAGTAGATGACGAGGACAAATATTTGATTCAGTTTCTTGATCTTAAAACTGAATAAATTTAATTTAGTTGGAAGTGGAACTGAAGGTTTCTGTCTCCAACAAGGGTTCAAGAAACCCAAAAAAAAGAGGGGTGTGAGTGTATGGACATAATTTAAGACTTACCTTGGCAAATAAGATCCTCCTGCTAGTCAAGTGTGCAGTAAGTCCAGGAATTCGACAGACTGAGAGAGCATCAATGAACAGAAGAGCAATAACTTGCCATTGCTTCATTCTAAATGGAGGAAGCGAATCCATAAAAGACATTGTGTCCAGCAAGCAGTTCTACATAAAAACAAGCATATTAGAGAATTAGAGGTAATAAAAAATAAAATAAAAAAGAGCACTACCCAGCTCACAAAGGGCCGAATGCATGGTGATTCCTCACCAAGAGGAGGAGAAAAGGACAAATAGACACCAAGAAGCATTTAAGCCTAAATATTGAATCTTTTAAAGTAGAAATTGCGCAATAATCGTGATAGCTACGCAATCGCACCATATAAGTGAGGGGGTTTTTGGGTGGGGGGAGATTGTGCTTTGCCATGTGCGAATGTGCTTTTCTGAAAGACCAACACAAATCTATAAAATCATTGGCTACAGATGTGACCAAACAAGCATTCTTTCTCTGTATTTACTGTCCAGCAGTTCATACCACTCCCTTTTCGAYGGTAGATACAGGCGTTGACAGTTTGAGATCAGCAATCAGTTGAGGCAGTGCTCTTGTAAGACAGCCAGATAGAGTTTGCTGGATTTCAGGAGAACGCCCATCAGGAAGCACTACTCTTGCAGGATATTCCCTTCCATTAACAGACAAATACTCTTCATGAAAACTTTCCTCTCTTCCATATATGTAGGCAAGTGAGGAGGATGTCAACCAAGAAAAGAGTGCATTCCACATCAAGGCAAAAGGTGACAGCTGAAAAAGATCCAAACAGTAGTTGTTGAGTATATAATGATGAAATTGTATGAGTGAATACAGTATTCTCCTTACCGTCAAGCTGAATCCTTCTGGTACACTATCAAACCATGAATTATTAGAGTCGAAGAACTCCGAGTTTATGTTCCCTGGCTTCGAAGGCCACTTTTCAGAAGCTACGTCCTCCAATGCATCATCTGCACCAGACCTTTCCCCTTCATCTGTTATTTTTGGCTGTGGTAGCACTGTGATCCCAGCCTTAGAAACTAAGTTCAGATACCGCAAGAGAATGAGTGAATTTAAGCTCTTGCCACAATCAAAGTTTCAACTAATAGATCAAACAGAAAATAGAATTATACCAGCATCATTAGCATCAAATTGTCCAGATGCAACAGCTTCTGCAGCCTCCATTAATGCCATTGCACAAGCTTCTGCTGAAGCAAATCGTTGTGAATCATCATTTTCCCCTGTCTCTTTGCTCCCCGAAGTACCAGGATCTTTTTTTGTATTAGTATAATCACTAAACTCGCAGAGATTTCCACTGGGAAGACCATTGACCTTCTTATCAGCCCAAGTTACAGAGCGGCCTTCTTTCGCCTTAGTAGAATCACTAAACTCACAAAGATTTCGACCTGGAAGACCCTTGGACTTCTCATCAGCCCAAGTTACGGACCGTGCAAGTTTCTTCACCCCAGAGGTTCTTAGAGAAGATTTTCCTTTCAACTGACTAGAGTAACACATTTTCTCAACATGGGAATCATCTTTTACATAACTACTACTTGAAATGGCATCATTCTGATCACTTTGGAAACAATCTTCAGTCGAGCTTCTGTTCTGTCCTGCGTAATTTCCAGTTCCTCCTACTGAATCCAGAGATATATGTGGACCCTTCTCTGAAGAACAAACAGTTATCTCAGAATGTTCAGATGACTTCTTTATATCACCAAGATCCAACCTTTCCGAGAATTCTTGAGACAATTGATTTGGATCAGGTATGACTTGGCTGGAAGGCAATTTGGACACACTGTATTCTTGGGTTATTATGACGCTAGAGAAGTCTTCAAAACCAAAAAACGGCTCCTTGCCCTTAGATTCAGAGTTCTTAGCTTTAGAGCCTGTAGTAAATCCATGCTAAATTCAGACCAAGGTAATTGCCACATAAATCATTATAAACGGAAAAAACAAGCCATGATAGAGTCATACACTCATATATGGTCATGAATACCTTTTCTGAATTTTGACTGCCCAGATGTGGAGCTACCATCCAACACATTCATACCATTATATTCATCAGGGGTCATAATCACACTTGTAAAGTTCATATCATTAAGCAATGAACCCTTAATTTCTGAATTATTGAGCTGATTACTCTTTCCATTATTCACAACTTCTCTAAAATCATTTGCTCCTTCATTAGACTTCACCGAAACATCAAAGTCATTTCGTGCCAAATCATGGTTATTTAACTTGGCATTACCATGCTCATTTCCTGTAATGTGCAACCATTCAATAAACACCAACAAGAAACAATACAAATTGCACAATCATAAACAATGCACATACAAAACAGAACACAATCTACATGCCAAAGACAATAGCCTAAACTTTTTCTGACCTTTTCGACGATCTCTATGAGGGACATACCCTTCAATCGCATTCGAAGGACCAATCCATTCCTCCATTGAAACCTCCCCTCCATCCGCYGCAGAAGTCTTTTCCACAATCACCAATTTCGCCGAATTCTTTCCCTTCTCCTCATTTTCCTCATCTTCCAAACCCACATTCTCAAACAAACTCAATATCTCCTTAACCTTCACMGGGTTCAAATCCGAATACCTCTCCTCCTTCAAACTCCCCCAAAACGCCTTGCTATTGATCAAACAATTAGAACTGCAATACATAGATATCTCATTAAGATCAAATACCCTATGCTCCTTCATTGAAATGTGATATCGCCCCTTCTTCGCTTGTTCCGAGGGCAGAGAAGAAGTGCACAAWGGATAACCRCAAAGCTTAGAAATRGTTCGTTCAGTAACTACATCATAATAATCACCCTTTGACATTAAAGAACCTGCTGCAAAAAGATGGTTATCATCTTTAATTCCATTAAGAAGTGCAAGCTGTATCTTGTACACTGCTTCTGAAACAGTTGTTAATCTATCTTTTTCCATTGAAATTTTCTAGGGTTTTCTGCAACTATGTTTTTTGGGGTTTCGCCTTCGATTAAAAACACAAAACAATTATATAAAAAAAAAAAAACCTAAAACCCTCAAAAGCAGGAAGTACTAGATTAGGGTTTTAATGGGGATTTACAAATGAACAAGGGATTGTGAAAAACAATTGAATCTTGCAATTGGATAAAAATTCAGCAAATAGCGAGTCAAGATTACCCAATACAGATTTTTTAATTGGGTTCTTCAAGATTGGATGATTAATTAATGGGCAACAATAATTCAAAAAAAAAAAAAAAACGAAAACGAAGAAAATCAAAGAAAAAGGAGATTTGATGGATTGATAATTGGAAGCTAATGTTGTTAATGGAATACGAAGGCGCCAATTTAGAGATGGTTCGTTGTGTTGCACTAGAAGTGCGCTAGTCGGTTATTGTAAACGGTACAACCTGTCTCTTATACACATCTAGATGTGTATAAGAGACAGGTTTTACTTCCTAATTTACAGTTTTGTGTAATAAGAAAACTTCAACACAATTATGAATAAATAGGGAAATTAATGTTTTACAAAAATCACACAACTAATTTAAATAATTTTCAGTCAATTACAAACCAAAAATTCCATAATTTTTTCTAACTAATTAAACATTAAATTGCAATAACAATTATATTTTCATTTTTTTGGATGGAACAAAATTTCATAATTGTTATATAAATTGAAGTAGTGTATATTATCAACTAATTAAATATTATAATAATTAGATTAAAATATTTGTCACTACACGCATCACGTGCATAAGAGAAGGGGGGAGGAAGATGGCGTCCCCCTTCTTAAAAGTCTTTTATACCCTTAATGAATTTTGAAAAAAAAAAATAATATGTCTAAATTACTTTTTTGCTTATTTTGTGATTAAAAATGAAAATTGCATTTATTATGTAACTTAATTAGTGAAAWTTTTTAAACAATAAATTGAAGCATTAATGGTTTTATTTTGAATTTAAAATCATATTTAAAAAACAGCTACAATTCAATAAAAATTGTATTGTTAATTAGYTACAAACATTTTATTTTGATACATACTTTATAATTATTTTTAATGATGAAATATAATTTTTATAAGCCTAAGCACGCATCGCGTGCACATAAAATCTAGTTAGTTACTAGTATATGAGAGACTATGAATGGGATAAAATCTCCAATGTTCCAAACTTCCAATTATAATGGATTGAATGAAGTACGAAATATATTTTATATATATATATATATGTAATTGGTATTAATATATTTGGACGTCTCATAATTGTTTAAAAAATTGGAATACCAATCAAATTTACACGTCAATAGGTATAATTGATGTTTATATTCATTTAAAATTTTCATTTTTAATTATCATACTTAACAACCTAGGATTTTTGTTAGCTTTTGTGTTAAAAAAAATTCATTTCAATTTTAATCAAATGCAAGAAAAAAAGGGAGGAAAAAAAGAATAAAAAAGTGAGTTGGTTTGGTGTAGATAAATTAATCCATTACACGGAATATATGATACCTCAATTCCTCAAAAACCACTTACCCTAAAAAAAACACAACCCATCATCCAACTAGTTTTCAAAACGATTTACGGAGTACCATCTTCAGATGTCTCCGAAGAGACTACGGAGTACCATCTTAAGAACCCAACCGTTTGGGAAATGGTTATTGTGATTTTGGTGGGATTTTCAAGTGATTTTGAAGTTAAAGATGRCATTTRTAGTTGATTTATAAGGATTAATGAGATATCTTTGTACTATYTTTTACKTCGATGTTTTGACRCAATATTTCACGARAGTGTCTTTCATTTMGTTGCAATTTTGAAATAARATTGAAACTGAAAYGATTGGTTATCATTCCTTATCAATGTTGATTGTTGATATGACATAAATAGTGACATTATGTTTAATATATCCATGAACTCTAAAAAAGAAAGGGAAAAGAAAAAAAACAAAAGCCTCAACACAAGAACACAGGGAAAAAAAATAAATTGAGACTTTCCATCACTAAAATCGTTGAAACCCTCAAAAATTTCTAGAAGAGGCTAGGGTTTAAGAGAAAAGGGTGACATTAAATTAGTTCAATGAAAACAATGTCACAAAATATGTTATGATTTTGTCATGTTTAAAATAATCATTTCATCATAATTTTTTTCCCGAATTTAAAATTTTTATATTCAATTCTTCACAACAATAATTGAGAAGAGACGGGAATATAACCATTTAAAATTAAACCCAAAATCYGAATTAGTCCTAAGGATGAATAATATGAATAAAAAAAATAGTGACACTTTCGTGAGCAATTCTTTTGATTTTTATGAGTAATATAGGAGTTTAGTTGTAACTTGCAACCTACTTACCTACCTTTACAAATTACAAGTTTGTAAGTTGTAACACTGGTCTAATATTCAAATTGTTAGGGCACTCAATAGAGTTAAAGATTCATAAGACTTCAGCTCCATTCGTTTGAAAATTAAAAATACTAAAGAATTCTGTTATCATATTCAAAATATATCAATTTTTTAAATCGAATTTTAAGTTTAACAGAATAGTATCTAATAGAACATCACTTTCCGTTCGAGTTTATTATAGATAGTCGAAAAAAGCACTCAACACACTCCTGAGTCCTAACACACATTTGGGTGGTGTACATATTCTAACTTTCCCAAGTCCTCGTGCTTGTACAAACTCTTGTTGTTTATGAAAATACCAATTGTTGCGTTTATACCAAATAATATTCCAAGCTAAGCTCCAGAAGATGTTCCACCATTCCCCGTCTGTGAAGCGACGAGTCAGAATATCCAACCAGTCCCAGATAGTAATCTGGGCGAGCTCATCGACTGCTAATCTCAGCGCTGAAGATTTCCATAGGTCACTAGCTTCACTGCATACAAAAATCATCATATGCTTAATGTTCTCACTTCTCAGCTTCCTCACCGCAAACAGGGCACGCAATATCTAGCGTGATTCCTTTCTTCTCCAACATTGTACGAGTAGGCAGAGCATTGTGTACAAGCTTCCATCCAAACAATTTAATTTTGGGGGGAAGCTCTGCATTCCATAATCTCTTCCAAATAATATGTTCTTGAGTGTTTGATGATAATGCACAATCTTTGTTCCTCTCGTTCAATACTTCAATGCAACATAATATGCGCTGCGAACTGAGAAACAACCGTTCTTGCTATGAGCCCAAGACCACGAATCCTGGCATGAAAAATGTGGAATTATTTCACCATTTATCGCCTGAATTTCCATGGGATTAAATATTTAAATGTTGCATTCAGAAGTTCCAAATTCCACTGTCGATCACAAACTTAATCTCTGACCAGAATGGGGTAATTAATTCCTGGATTTAATTTTGAGACAACCTTAAAATTTGGAAGCTTTACAATCCATGGGTCATTCCAAATGTCAATGCTACACCCATCTCCAATCAATTTACGTGCACCTTTCGCAAGAATATGCTTCACTGAACAGATTGATTTCCATGTATAGCTCGCAACTGGACCAGCCAYGGCATTGAAAAAAAAAACAGTATTAGGGAAGTATTTGCTCTTTAAAATTCGTGACACTAGTGCCTCCGGTTTATCTAATAGTCTCCAGGCCTGTTTTGTTAGCATGGCCWTATTGAAAGCAATTAAATTCCGGAAACCTAATCCACCTGCTTTTTTTGGTGCATATAACTTCTCCCATCCGACCCAGTGAATTTTCCTTTCATCCGTTCGTTGGCCCCAAAAGAATCCTCTGCATAATTTCTGCTTGTACAAACTCTTGAGCAGACCGGTGAATACGAGATCGAATTCTAYCAAATGGAAATCGGTCAAGCATTAAAGCTTCAAAAGTATATGGCAGTATGTATCCCAGACAGGTTCCACTTCTGAGCAAAAACTGCTAGCTTGCTGATACCTTCCAGTTTTCGCTTCAGGTGACTTTCGCAAAAGAGATTATCTGAAATATAGGAGCACACAAAAGAAGAGGTAAATAAGCAGGAATTCCTTTGGTGGATGCTGAATATCCATTTCAGGGCCAGGCAAAATTTCAGGAATATAGTCACWATTTTCAGAAGCTAATCTGTCAAAACAGATTGATCAAAAACTCCCTGTATAATCCAAGTTCTACCAGCAAAACTAATAAAACAGAGTACAAGACCCGAGTAAGATCACAGCCTCACATCAGCATATGACAATAACCTAACAAAATCATTCTCAACGCATACAAAGGAGAAGAAACAACCTGCATGGTTCAGTAATTGAACATTTCAACCAATATCTAGGAACCCCATGTGGCCATGTCATCGTCTATCCATTCACACCAGAAAATAACGTAAATCTCATGGCTACAGGACATTGCAAGTTAAGTGCTCATCTCATATTTCAACCATTCATTGAATTATTTTAGAAGTTCTCTAAGGCTTTGCACAATTGCACCTATTTATTTTATCACGAGTCATGAACTCGTGACAATATCAGTCAATCTGCAATCAAATAACGTTATAAAGATAAAAATATAAACAAACATAATATAGAGTTTCAGTTACTTCTCAAGTAGTAAAAAATCAATGATGTTGTCAAGGACAGAGCAGCATTTAGCTTAGCAGTATGGTGGCCTTCCAAGTTTGACCCCAAAATCCATAACTAGGTTCATTGTAAGATGCAACCTGGTAAATTCCCTAATGTAGAAACCCGAATAGTACGTGCTCATATCTGTTCAGTGAAAGAGATCAGGAAACAGACTACATGAATGAGGTGGTGCACTTATAAGTTTATATTTAAGTAAAGTAAAATAAATTAATCCTTAAATAATACTGCATATAATTATATCTGAACATTTAATCCTTCTCTCTCAATAGTTCGTGATAGTTCTATCATGCTGAAAAATAACTATTTTCCTTAGTAAGGTGGCATCCCAACTGACACTAAAATCCTTAACTAGATCGTCCTAAGTTGGAGGATGAGATGGTTAGAGATGTAACCTGGGAAATATAGAAACTCAAATAGTGATTCCATATATGGGCATTATAACGGCCTCATTCATCAAAATAACCCTGAAGCAATATTTCAGCCATTGGAGATGGGAGATGATTTACACTCAGTAACCAACTTTGCAGAGATCTTGTTCCCAAATGATCATCTCCCAACCGAGCACCTCCACCAGCAAACCGTCGAGCAATTTCTTCATTCTTTTAATGTGTAATTTCTGCTTAATGATACCTTTTAAGCTCTTCCTGTAAATCTCACCATGATCTGACCTAAGAGAAGTCTTTGTAGGAATAGCATCCATCCCGTTGAACTTGCATTTAACCTACAGCAGACCAATAAGGAAATTACACAAGGAGAAAACTCCAAACTATATAAAAGTATGCACATATAAGCTATTTATACAAAGACAATGCAACTCTTTCCCATGCACCTCACACTCTTAATTAACATGTTTTATGACAAAGAATGAAAAAGAACATTCATGCCTGCAGAACAGACAACAGGAGCAAATAAAATCAACGGCAACAGAAAAATACCTTCCAGGAGAATAACACAATGCAAACACGACAGCAGGAAGTTTTAGTATAATGCACAAAATTTTGGTTAGTTGCCCAAATTATTTAGAACGTTTAAACAATAATAACCTTTATACACACACACACACACACACACAGTCACACACAGTACTTGTGTGCCCATAATAATGCAATAATGCCAAAGATTTTCGTTTCAGGGCAGCGTACATTACAACTTAAAAGTCGCTTGTGCAAACCCTATCTGATCTAGTGACCAGTACTTCATCCCAAGCTTCTGATCAAGATACTCCCTCAATTTTATATGAGTAATAATTGCCAAATTGTATAAACATCTCAGAAGGGTACAATTACAGTATGATAACAATACCTTAGTTGATAAGTGGGTTATTATCACTTTATCAACGCAACTCAAACAGAATCGATCAAATCAGAACCTAGTCAACTACCAAATACTAGTTTGAGAAAAGTGCCAACAACTTTTTATACACTAACAGTCTAACATAATTCCTTGATATTAATTCTGACCAACAGAAATCACAGTTACGTACAAAGAACAATCTACAATGTATATTACATAGAACTCAATGTATACGCAAACCCAAAAAGTGWGGTGGACGCTGTGGCAGAACCTACCAATGTCTCTCAGAGTCGGTGAAACTAGCCTAAACCAGCCATTCACTTTACCATTGCTCGCAACTTTTCAGGCAGTTGCTCACAAAATTTGTAATATATGCAAACTTGCAATTTATCTAGCCATCTTGATAAACTTTTGAATCAAGTCCTTGGAAGAGGGACTTAAGTTATCAGAAGACAAGAGACCAACAAATAATGAGAAAGTGTCAGCATCACCTTCAAACCCCTTGCTAACCATAAGATCGCAATAGTAAAATGCATTTGACAAGTCATTCGTTATGAATGCACCCTCTGATGATAGTATTATAGGTAATATCATAGGGGAGCACAATCTACCTCCATTTTTTTCATTAATTGAATAGCTTCATCTAAGCCTTTCTTGCAAAAGCCTTTGATCATATATATATGTTTTAACTCAGGTTGTAGACCCTTTGCTACAGATCAGTGAAGAACCTTGCTGCATCTTCAACTTGCCTAGCCTCACACAAACTGTCCATAGGACATATAGGTGACAACGGTGGCAATAACACAATTATCCTCCATGTCTTAAGTAATGCAGCTGCCTCATCATGCCGGGAATTTGCATAGACCATCCACCATAGAATATAGGTAACAACATAGGGTGATTCCGTACTCTTGCAATCCTTGAAACTGGCGGGCAACTGGGAACCTTTTGGCTTTGCACATGTCATCAATAAGCGTGTTATAGTAACAACGTCTGGTTTATCCCTTTCTTAGACATTCCTTGAAATACGCCAAGGCTTGTCAATGTCTCTTGCCTTGCAATATCCATTGACATAAGTATAAACTGACACATAGGCTCCAACATTTTGGACCATGACATCATTAGCTTTTCAGCATCTTTCATTTGGCACGCAAACAAAGCCATCAAGTAAAGCCACATAATAATGATGTGGGGCACACCTTTGTTATCATAGAATGTAGTAAGGCTTGTGCTTGATCACATTCCATCTTTAAAAACATGTCAATGAGCATTGTAATATGTAATAACATTTGGTGCAATATTGTCATCTAACATCTCATCTAGCATAGTCTTAGCCTCTTTCACAAAGCAGAATTGTAAGGGCATCTAATGAAGGAGGTATAAGTGACAAACATGGGTTTAAGTCCCTGCCTTTTCATAACAAGAGAACAGGTCCTTGCCTTATCTATGAATCTATCTTTGCAGAGACTATCATTATAAGTGTGTATATACAAGTTAGCTGCAGGCCAGATTGCAGCATATTGGTAAGCAGATTTAGGGCACCGCGTTGTCGCTTACGCTACAAAGACCTTTAACCAAAGCACAAAGGTGACTAAGTCGGGCTGGAATCCTTGCTTGACAATTTTATGGAATAATTGAAGAGCTTGGGGGAGCTGATGAGAGTGGATGAAGCCATTTATTAAGGTAGTCAACATAACAGAATTAGGGGGATACCCAAGCTTAATTCCTTTACCCAAGAGGGAGAAACCCAAATCGATGCGGCCCAAATGGCAGTAGCAATTAGTGAGGATACCCAGCAAATAGAGATTAGAAGGGGGAATGCCGTGCAATTCGAGCTGTTTAGAAAGAGAGATGATGGTGGAGTGAGGATGAAGGCGTTTCAATTTGGAAATGGCAGTAAAGAGCTGAGTGAAGAGGACGATAGAAGGAAGGGGACGCATAACAATCATTCGCTGGAACAAATAAACGGGAAATTTGAGGTCGGAAAACCCTAATTTGCATTGTTCTTTGACTGAATTGAGAAATAATTTAGGATCATGAATAGAATCAATATCACGAATAGATCTAAGAGAATGAAATCGAAAGTGAAAGAGAGAAAAAGAAGGGGAAAGGGGAGGAGGAGAAGAAGAAGAAGAGAGACGAAGAAATGTACCAGCGAAGCGGGACGCCATTGAAGGAGAAGAGAACGCCATTGTTGGATGAAAATGAAGAAGAGAATAATGGAGTGGGATGAGATGAATTCAGGGTTTGAGGGAATTAATTTACAATCTGTTTGGTGAGACGTGAGAGGAATCAGGGAAACGAATGGAAATCCCATATCCCATACACCATAAATATGTGTGTTTTCATTTTGGTGAAATTTGAATTACGATACTGCCCTTTTGTTACATCTTTATTTACAGTCTGCCATTACATACCTATTGCCATTATTTCCTCTATTTTCTTTCTTTTTCCATCTGTTTCTTCCTCTTATTCGTTACTCTACCTTCATCTTCTTCGACTACTTCGTTGTTCGTTCTTCTACATCTTGCTAGCTTCGTTATTCTTTCTTCTCATCTCCTTGCCGTCTACATCTTACTAACCAGGTGGGCTATGGGTTGCCTTCGATCTATTTTGTGCTGCTAACCAGGGCACCCATCCGGTTCCTTC
>SNQN01001646.1:72269-90166 GCA_008642245.1 Bassia scoparia | reverse complement strand
AATTTGCGCTATATCACTGCATTAGATCTGCCAAACCCACCACGAGATAGGTGCCTCCGCTTAATTCACAGCTCACAAACTATTAGGTATCATTTAATTTTTTTTATTATGATTATTATGATTTTATCATGTTTTGATTGATTTGTTTATCAATTTTTGTTTGTATATATCGTGTTGTCTTTATAATCGAAGGACAAAAGCGTGTAACTGAGCTCATTAAAGAGCTTCTTCCTCCAATGAGCAATTTGTTTTAGATTTTGAGTAAGTTCTAAGGCAATTTCTTGTGAGTTTTACTGGATTGCTGGAATGAGATATATTTACATTTGTTGTTTGTATTACCAAGTTTATTTATTCTGTGTTGTTTTGCTTCAAAATTGATGTTGCTTGCTATGTATAATATTTTGCCAAAATTTTGGATTAGCCTAGTAAATTACGGTGAGGATTCCTCATTCATGTAGCTTGCTTGTGCGCTAGAAACAAGATATAGATTACTATCTTTTGTTAGACATTGTTTGGGATTGCAAACTTCTGTTAATATTTATGTGTAAGTTTTGTGACTACGCTGAGTGTGTCTCTATTATGCATCAAGATTTTTCACTTACTCTTGTCGTGGCAAGAAGCAAGCTCTTGATGGCAGTGTAATTGATGTTTTTATTGGTTTTTTTTATGTCCTCTATATAGATGTGGTTACTATAATCTTAAAGAGTCCTTCAGAAAAGTTATATTTGTCTTATTGTGTTTTGCTTGGGAGTTGGCACTACTCGAAAGTTGACGTTRCTGTAATTTTGCTCAATCAATACATACATATGCTTTCCTCACTTTATTGTTAATTTTGCTGTTTTGAGTTGTCTAAAGCAGTTCAGGGCAATGAATAAAATCAAAAATTGTCTCTCAGAGTAAGTTTTTATAGTATGTGAAAAAAAATTATATCAAGATGAAAGAGATATCTTGAAATTATACCTGAAGGAGTCCGAATTTTTATGATTTAATACCAGTAGTAAGTATCAATCTAATGATGCTTAGTTACCTTTTGAATCTGTTAAGGTGAGGAAGGATGGGAAGAGATATCTTTATATTGTTCTTGATGGATATCATAAGCCTAAAACACACACAAAAAGAGTAAGATGTTACTGACTTGTTTTTTACTTTGAATATAGACAGGTGAGATGGGCATGGAGGTTAATCGCTTGGTGTAAAACCGACATCTTGGTTGTTCTATGTATTGTAGTTTGAATCACTATCCGGAAGAATTGCATATTTGCCAGCATGCAAAGAGTTTCTTTGCTAATGCATACCTAACACCAAGAAATTAGTAAGGACTCCCATTATTTATTGTTGTCCTCAAGATGTTGGATAGCTTTTAATAGTCCTTAGCAGACTTTAGAAATTGGAGCATATAATTAGGTTGAATATATCCTTCTGTGGGTAAAAGAGTGCCAACTCAATTGTATATCTTTGTTTATCAGGTAAATGTAACTCTCTGACTTCTTAAACTTGGTGCAGTGAAGTCCATAGCATTGGGCTTGGAGTGCTGATTTGAGTCATGGCAAATACCAGTCCTAATACCATAATGGAAGTCACTTTTTTCCTTTGCACTATACAAGTTGAGTTGAAATTATCATTCTCAGTTTCCTTTCATATTTTTACACTAATACAAATCATTGGCTTTCGGTGTCTAGAGCTGTTGAACTCCGTTGAATGCTTGTTAAATTGCTATATCTCTACATTTAGTAAGCCTTGCTTTCACAATTGAACGTGTTAACACAATTACACTGATATGGTGATTCTAATGAACTTAGCAGTTAATGTTCGTAAAAGTGTGTGGATTTTTTCGTCTGGGCCTATTTAGGAAATCTTTCGTTCTCTTTATTTGTTCAACAGTAAACATTCCATATAGTATGTGGTAGATAGTGGATTTTTTGTCGAATTAGGAGAGATAATTGGTGTAATGCATGCGAGTTTCAAGTCATCAATGGTGCAGGAAGAGCTAGTTTAATCTGTATTATTATATAGAGGATACATGTTTCCTTATGATTTCCTTATGCTTCATTAAAATATGATTTAATCCTCAATACTAATTGAGATAATTTAATTCATTCTTCTAATATGGCAAAATTACTTGTTCGTGAGGCTTGTACAACCATCTTTTCCCATCCTTTTCCATACTCCCATGTTTACTGTAAATATATCTCTTTTTATGGTTAGTTTTCTACACTCCATTTTTGAGGCACATCAGTCCTTGGACTATTTCTTGAAAATGCGAATTGGTACGTTAGACTTTAGAGTCTTGACAACAAATCCCAAGGTCTAGGAGGGATATGTGAGTCCAAATTAAATATCTATCTTTCCATATACTCAACAGATATTTTCAAAATTTCCTTTCTTCAATGCTGTAATATTGGTTTTTGAAGTTTCTGATTTATTGTTTCCTTCCGCAGTTAGGTGAAAGAACATGGCTCAAGACCCAAGATTACTTCTTCCTACGGTATCACTTAGAAATGTTGCACAACGCATTTAGAGTGACAAGGGAAGAGCAGGATCAGCAGAGGTGTGTTGCAAAACTTGTAGCAGCAAGCAGTTGAGAACTTAACCATATTATATATGTCATAGTGAGGGTCGTTTGGGGACTTGCACGATATTACGACTTGTGTTTTTAGTAGGGGTTTGTTAGTGAATGGTTTATAGAATTAGCTAAGGATTAAAAGTTGACTTTGTAAAATGTATGCAATCTATATACATATTCTTTTGATTATATGTAATATTATAATTTTTATATTGAAATAATTTTGTCCCTAGCTAACTTTGTATACGTGCATAGGAATTAAAAAAATACTTATAATATAAATATTAATAATATATTTGGTATTTTATTAATTAATAAATATTCGTTTGCATTAGGCAAAATCAGAATATCATGACCACCTATGAATGGGTTCAAACTCAATCAAGTGTTGCCTTTGGACTAACATAGTGTGCAAATAGATCTACTTAATCGACAATTCTTAACTTAGCCTCAAGTGTTGCTTAGGCCAATGGTGTGTGCAATGAGAATCTAATGCAACGGTTTTTCTACTATCAGTTTTACGTCAAGGTGTTGATTAGGTTGAATACACTATGCAATGCTAATGCACGGTTTTGGCAATAGTTTTGAAAGTGTCTTGCAATTAGATCTAAAAATAAGTGTTGCAATAATCTAATGCAACGGTTTGTTTTTATATCTCGGTCCCAAGCGTTGGTGCATTTAGGGTTACTACAATAAAAAACTCTGTTGCAATTGTCTAAGCAGCGGGTGCACCAATGCAGACGAGATGGTAAAACCGTTGCATTAAATGCCTTTCTGCAACATTTAACACCGGGGATATGCAACGATTTTAGGCGTTGCCAACTAGTATCTTAATGTAGTAGTGTTCTCCATTCTCAGAAAGTTTCTGGACAAGGAGTAGCGCCAAGGTGGATGTGGGGTGTAAGGCTAGGCCGGGGAATCAATATCCCCAAATGTGAGTTTCATATTGGCTTCTCATGTGGGGTAGACCTTGAAAACTAGAGATAGCCTGACAATTCGCATGGGTTTTCCTTAGATTATTGATGTCTGGTCCTCTATCCTAACCTAATCTGATGCCTGAGAAAACTACATCATTTTGTATTATATCCTTATGTTGCTGCTTGGCGTCTAAGCTTCAAAGGAGCTTTGGTTTTATTGATATTTCATCTGTTGAATCGATTAGTAAATGGTACTGCAGCAATCAAGTGGTAGTAGAGTTCCGAAAGCTTTGTTCGAGGTGCCTCCTTACTACTTTCTTTACCGTATTTTGGCCAGGGAGCAGGAGTAACGTTTGCTATCTTGGTATGATGTTGTTTCTGTAGCCTTCTCAGTTGATGCCTAACATGCTAATATGCCTGGGTTATACTGTGTTGGAGGGATTTCTTCCTTGCTCTCCTAAAAAGTATAGCGTTATGTGGGTTGGCGACGACAGTGGTTTATTACGATTTGTTTTGATGCTTTTCAGTCTTTTGTTCGGGCCTGTGTATGTTGATTAGATAGACGGGCGTCGTTGATGCTTGAGGTGGCGAGATGATCTGATTGCGTCCTTAGCTTTGTTTGTGGGTGTTTGTGGCGTTGGGTTTTAGGGGGGGTTTGGGGGTGGGCCTTTGTTAGCTCCGGTATTGTTTGCTGTGAGCTTTGCTCATGTTGACTTTTTGTTTGATAGGTTATAGTGTATATCTCTCTTCCGGTTTCTCAAAAAAAAGATAAAAAAAACGTATCCCACATTTTAGAAAAAACTACTCAAAATTCACATCCCAACTCACATTTATTCTTTTTTCTCATTATACTAATAAAAAAACTAATAACTCTTCATTCAASTAAGAATCTAAATATATTAACTACTTATCTTTATTAAAGATTCATCCCCCCCGATTCCAAATGGGAAAAACAAAAGGGAATGAGTGAGGTATTAAATAAGAGCAACTTACCGCGATTAGGAATATAATCATTGTTCAAAAGAATATGAAGGGGTGCTTCCTTTGAATCGTTGAGGATAAGGTTCAAATAAGGATCTTTCTCCATTAAAAGCTTGGCCACAACATGGTTGAAATGGATAAGTGCCARATGAAGTGCCGTGTTGCCCTTCGAGTTTTGTACCCTKAAAAAACTTGTATCATAATTCATAATTGTGTTGAGGAGTTTGTGTATAAGTTGTGGGTCATTGTTCTTGGCAGCAATGTGTAGTGGTGTGTTTCCATCCGAGTTCCTCTCTGACATCATTTGGGGAAATATACTAATTGCTTCTTCCGCAAAAGCATATTTTCCATGCATAAGAGCTATGTGTATGACATTATTGCTTTGGTTTTCAGTTTTCAGGAGAAGTAACTCTTTTTCTTCTATTGTTCTAAAGATTCCACAATCACCTTTCTGGGCAGCAACATAAACTTTCGTCCCCATCATTGGCTTTGGCACACTCCATGGATATGTGTTGTCTTCCTGATCATTATTTGTTCGCAAATTCAAACAAAAAATAAATGAATAATGTTATGAAGCAAATTTTTTATCACAATACTATAAAAGGAACCTTTTTAGGAAAAGACTAAAACACACAATAATCAATATAATAAATGTTTTATTTAAAATTTTATTTACATTTTGAACATCTTATATATAAGATTATTACCCTTATATTATATTTGAAAATAATTACACGTGTTTACCGTAGAAGTTACCCTCCTAGTGTAAGCCATTTTTGGAAGTAGTAAGTGTGCGAAAAGGGTGTAAGTGGAAGACACGGTCGGGTGGTGTGGTGCCTGACGCGTGGAGTAGGTTTTATTACCTTCTTTAGTTAATCTTAGCTGCAGTGGGTTTCGATTCTTTCGAGGAATCAAATAAGTATTATCCATAATGATAGCTATAGCAGAAAGAACAAGCAACTCTGGAGCGTTACGAAGAACAAGCAATGAATAGAGCTATCACGAAAAGCCGTCACGCTTGTAGAGGAAAAACAAAATGGTAAGATTTAGTGGAGACCAGGAAGTGGCTAATGGATCGACTGCGTCCAAAGAACAATAACATGAAGTTAGTAAGGAAACTTGGTCGGGAGTACGTCCATACCGATCGAGTACTTGCGAGCAGTTTCTTGGCATAGTGGGTGACCTAGTCGGTGGTGGTGAAGCCACAGGTTCGCGTTATGAAGATGGATGCATACCTGGTCGAGGATTTCATACCCAAAATGGTTTGTGCGTGCTACAAGCTTGTTCTTTTCATCCCTTTGCGCACCCAGCCGGGTTTATGCACGGACCCAACCAAGCCCTTCTTTTCTCGTGTTTTGTATATCCGTCTTTATTCCTCTATCTTTTTCCAACTCTATAATACCTTTGTATGAGTTTATACGGTGATATTCATCAATCAATATTATAAAAGAAACCTAAGATTGAAGCCTTAGTAAGAGTATTGAGCAATTCCTTGGGTAACTCCAACCTTGATTTCGAGGGTACGATCTTGAGGATTGTGTAACGTTGGGCGTCCGTTATTGATCTACCGTTGTTCACGAATATTCAGTGCGTGGCTTCCGATACACGACACAACAATTGTAATTTCATTCATTATTTCTTATTCATTTTCTTGATTCAGTTGTTTGGTATACAATAAACTATTTATGTTCTACAATGTAGATAGCAATTTATTATTCATTGTTATCATCATGGTTTGCGAATCAAGTCTGGGTTTCTTGATTGTCAAGTTGAAACTTTTGATGGATCTTAATATAAAGATGTTCCCAAAAATTACTAATTGTTTTTTAACAAGTTTATCTTCATTATGTTGTGTTAGTATCCTCCTTTGGGAGATGTTCATCTAGGTTATTGTTTTTCTACTCTTGAATCCTAAGACTATTGATAGAGATGCTCTAAATAAAATAAAACCAATAAGAAAAATATGCCAAATTCTGGATGCTTATGAAATTGGAGAAGCATATAAAATTAATAAGTTGTAAGGGCATATTTTGGCAGGTTCATTTCAAACCACTTAAATTTTGTTTTGTGTGGACCAATATCTGCTAAAACAATTTTGGTCGACTCCTTGAAAACATCATGGGCTGATTGATGCAGGTAAAAAGCAGAAGATTGTTAGAAATTGGTTAAGATTTCAAATGTTGATTCTAAGCTATATGGAACAAGTTCTGATTGAGAACTTGGTTGTGATATCTGCTGAGGTCATGAAGATGTGCCTCTACACTTCATATGTGTTTAATTGGAGAAAATTCTGAAATCATGTCTAGTTATGCTCATATGTGGGAAGGTGCTGAAGAAGTGATGTGCTTTTATGAAGAAATCACTATGAGACTCCATATGAATCCTCGTATAGACTCGAAAGAACAATGGGTTCAACATTTTCACAATCTGAATCTGGGAAATGGCAGCTCTGATGTTCATTTAATGAATTGCATGTCAGCTGATATTCTTTGCGTTGGTTGACTACATTAACCGGTCAAGAACATGAATTCTCTTAGACACCTAATGAAGTATCTTAGAGGTACTATGCGAAAAGGGTCTGATTTCACAGGCTTTCGCTGTTCTTGGGAGGTATGCGATGCAAATTGGGTGATAACAGTGATGAAGTGAGTTCCACTAGCGGATATGTTTCACACACGTGGTGGTGTTGTGTCCAAGAAATCTACAAAGAAAACGTGTATTGCAAGATTGACAATGGAGGCTGAGTTCATTGCAATGGATCTTGCAACAGGACCGATGGCTGAGGCATCTCTCTGTTGATATTCATTGTGGGGTCACCAACTTCCCGATTGTGATATTGTGATTCACGGGCCGGGATATGTAGTGCTGAGAATTCGTTTATAATGGTAGTAGTGACTATCAAGTCAGACATGCATCTTGGAGACAATACATTCTGGTGGCGTGTACTTTAAGTTGTGTCAGAACTGAGAAAGAACCTCGCGATCCTTTACAAAAGGGCTGAATTGGAGAGCTTGTGCTTGACACTCTCCGTGATGATGGGCAATGAAACTTTTGTACTGATAATATGTTATTTAAATGTTGTTTACATTGACAATTAATTGTGTTGTAATAACATATATGTGTTGTTTTATGAACATGACATCAAGACACCAGTTGTGTGTGATGTTTATTATGATTTGTATTATTTATCGATGTTATGTTGGATATATTCATTAGTGTGTGACAGCCTAGTGCGGTGGACTCTGGTCTTAGTATAACGACACACCATGTGATCTATATTTGGGTGATATTTTCTTAATGTGCCTTGGTGTGTGATTATTCCTTAATTGTGACACATGCAATGTGTTGAATTTAATATTGTAAGCTATGCTTTTAAAGTATGATAACCTAGTTGTGTTGGACATTGGTCCTTACTGTGATACGCCATGTGTGATCAATTAAGCTAATGAGCTTAGTTCATAATGTGGAACAGCTAGGGAGTTGGACTAGTCTTAACTATTAAATGCCATCAAAATTTATGTTAAGGTTGAATCTTTTGTTCTTAATGTCTTTTAGCACCTATGTGAGTGTGAGGTTGGGAACTCTTAC
The DNA here is from genome assembly GCA_008642245.1 of Bassia scoparia. Taxonomy (NCBI): domain Eukaryota; kingdom Viridiplantae; phylum Streptophyta; class Magnoliopsida; order Caryophyllales; family Amaranthaceae; genus Bassia; species Bassia scoparia. The sequence goes on along the minus strand of SNQN01001646.1, from coordinate 82,117 downwards.
TTGAAGGTGATTGATACTTCAAGTGATCTCATAAGAATCCAAGGTTAGGTGAGCACAAGTTGGTTTGCATACTTAAAATGAATGTGATGTTTCCTCAAGTTCGAAGTGAGGTGTGTGTTGGCCTTCTCTTGGATGAAGTTTCAGAGTCTTCACTCATGGTTAAGGAGGACCACACCACTATGTGTTAGTTCAATCTTCTTGACGCTAACATTTAAAATCTTAGCCACATATATTGCTCCATACTCTCGTAAGGTTACAAAAAATGTCTTATAGGATTTAGAGTTACCCTCCTAGTGTAAGTCGTTTTCGGTAGTAGTAAGTGTGTGAAAAGGGTGAAAAAGAGACCCGACGGGTGCGAGGAGAGGAAGAAACGAAATGGTAAGATTTGGTGGAGACCCGTCCGGGTGGGTCATGGACCGACCGAGTCCGAGAATAATAACATGAGTGCAACAAGGAAACTCGACTGGGGGAGTCCATACCCGACTTTGTACCGCTGGTGAGCAGTTTTTTGGCGCTTGAGGTGAGCGACCAGGTGGTGGAACCCGATCGTCTGGTTATTGAAGATAGATGGATACGTGACCAGGGGAGTGCATACCCGACCAGGTTTGTGCTTGCTACGAGATTTGTTCTTTCATCCCTTTGRGTACTCGCCAAGGTTTGTACGGACCCGGCCTGMGCCTTCTTTTRTCATGTTTCGGATATRCGTCMTTTTATTCCTCTATCTTTTTCCAACCTCTATAATACATTTGGTGTGCGTTTATACAGGATATTCATCATTCATATATATTATTATTCTAAGAAACCTAAACACTTGAAAGCCTTACAAAGAGTATTGAGCAATTCCTTGAGGAACTCCAACCTTGATTTCGAGTGTACGATCTTAAGATGTGGTGTATACCTTGGGGGAATCCATTATTGACTCTACATTGGGTGTTGACGGAAATTGCTTCTAAGACAGTTACTTCTATACCACGACGCAACAATTGGTAATTTCGTTCTATTGTTTCTTATCATCATTTGTTCTTGATTCGATTGTTTGGTATACTAGAAAACTATTATTTCCTACATTTATAATTTTTTTGGGRAATAACCGCCTAAATTATACTCCTTGCACACATAAAAGAGTTATTAAAATCCTTGTTTTTGTTAAATTTTTTGTTTCTTCCCTTTTTTATGCCCAATAGGAAAATATTAAAATTGATGATGACAAATCAAAATTGATGATGACAAATCAAGTGATTGCGATCATATACAAATCCAATATAAGGAAATTCACCAAAATATGTGGTGGTGTACTGGTGGTTAATCCACATCACCCCAAACCTCCTTTTGAAAAGCCCACCCTACCCCTCTACTTATCCTTAATTACAAGAAATGCCACTAGATTTGCAAATCCACAAATCCAGTGGATTGATTAGTAATTTATCTCAWATCATRACTTACAAATCATACAGGTTGTGGCTGTGTTTAGTGATGAACATGCAAACACATCACCCAGGCATTAACAACATGGACTTATAGTTATTAATAATCTACTAAGGCATTAACAACATGTAATTATAGTTAGTAATTAGTGAGAAGTAATAATTAAGTAAACCAAATCCCCACCCCCAAACCCCACCACACCATTATACTTGAAGCTCGCCACCACTCAAAAATGACAACAAGGTATGAGTCAACAACCAAATAAGAGAAAGTAGGTAYTTTTCGCAAAGAATTGAAAAGTAGGCAGTTTGGAAGATGGTATCACATTGCTAGTTCTGAAGGTATCACATGTATCCCCATCTAACCTAATCGGAATTTGGAAGATGGTATCATTCGGTGAAGTAGGTACGTAGTTTTCGCAAATTAGTCCAAAATGGATAGTTTTGGGCACAATTTTTATAAATAAAACATCATTTAACAAATTTAACAAAATCTTATGATATTTAATCAGATTTACTAATTATTGACTCCTAAAGAAAATAATTATTGTAATAATTTGAGACGAGGGGAGTTTAATTTCAATTCAAAAATACAGCCTTAAAAGGCTTAGCTTGACAAGAAAAATTATTTCCTATAAATGTTTAACATTTACCAAGCAAATTAGTCTCCTTTGCAAAACAATTATATTTGGATTGAATTCATTCATCATATTTTCAATCTATTTTATTTTGATATGTGATGTACATGAATGAAGTCCATAAAGACATTCACTGTTTATTATAGGCAAAATGGCTTACACCCACAAATTTTGTAGTGCACAAATTAGCACATAACGTGATTCGGTGCACTGATAGCCACCAAGTCGATCTGCACGTAACATAATGAAATTATGCAAGGTGATTGAGCTTCCAAGTTTGTTGTCATGAGCCCGCTACTATGTCGTTTTGTTATCGTAATGCACCCAGTTTCAAGTGGTGTTGCATGTGCATCGATTGGGTTTAGTGACAGTATGTGTCTAATATTACCTTATTATATAAAACAAAACGGTAAAACACTCCTACATAATAACAGAATGTACTCCAAGTATGAGTATTGTTTGACTTCCAGCTCTATGAAAGGTGTTCAACCACTTTGCATGCGCCAACTTTGCAAACACTACTCTCTTTCTCTAACAGTAATATTATCAAAGCAGTAAAAGGTTTTCTCGCGTTGAAACCATTCGCTGATCCGTTATTTCCCAATTCAAATTCTTGGCATAATATTTTTCATCACGGGCCCTATATATGAATCTCCAAGTTTGGGAATTACAATAAAGCATTAACCAACAACAGTAACTTATTTTGCCAGAAACTTGGAGTCTTTGAACTTAATGAATCAAATAATAATTATTTGTAAAAAAAAAATATTGAAATTTAAGATCGAAAACAACTAGCAACTTATGCTGTGATCCTGTGATCAGATCAGCAGATTTGACAAGTAGATGAAGGGTGCTCCAAGATTTGTGACAACAGCCAGCCAGAGAGGATCCTTCTCGACGAAACATAGCAATCTCAAGGTTTCCATGAATAATTGCGACATTGAAGAGGGTATTCCATCTGAATTCTGCTTCTGAAAGGCTCATCATCTGTAATCGCTCGCACGTTCTCGCTCTACACAAATGCTCTGCGTTTCCAAAACCTCAGCAGCACGTGAAGCGGGTTGCTCCCGTCCCAAGTCCCTCACACAGCAGCTGAGGAAAAATCTCTTCAAAGCTCCCTCCGCGAAACCAAGGCTCTCGTGTCTTATGGCTATGTGCAGATATTGTTGTTATTCTCACTGAGTTTCTGTACGAAGATATTCATCGCTCTGACTTTGATGAACTCAAACGTGCCCTTCCACTTGCAGCAACATAGAAGCTCATTCGCTATCTCATCTCTCACTATACTCCCCCATGCTTTTGTTTTGTTTGACTCGCTGTTGATGACGTCTATAAGTTTTAGAATCTGCAATCTTTCGCACAACGTAATGATTGTAGAAGAAATAATCAACAACAAAGATTATTATACCATATTATTTACAGCCATTAATGCTAGTCTTAATATAGCAGATATTTCCACAATACTACTATCGATGGCTTGATGCTAGATATATAAACAATGAAACATAGTAATTATGACATTAATGCATGTTTGGGTGTTGGATAACAAGCTAAGACTATACAGTAAACAACATATATTATTATTCACAATGTGCTGAGTAGCCAAATGTAAGATAAGAGATGAGCTATGACAGGAATATGATTAAGAATTAAGAAATTATTTTTAGAATCATCGAGTTCTAATAATGAAGAACTAAGAATATATACAGAAACCTTACTTCTTTGGCATAAAATAAATTAAAAAATATCCCATGGTACTATGGTAGGTACAATTTCCAAGTACAAGTTTTTTTTATTCAATAATAAGTACGAGTTGTTGATTGCTTTCCCAATCGTGAGCATACAGTAATATATATTATGTTAAAAGGTTTTTGCTCCACTAACCATCTTTATAAGGGTGACTTTGTCACAAATCATCTTCTTCAAATGAAACTTGCACAAACCATCTTTTGTGACATAACGTAGTTGTTGACCACCACCTTATGACCGGAATCCGGCGTTGGACCCTCACGTGCTCCTCACGGACTCGTTTAAATTTTTTTTTTTTTTTTCGCATTATTCCCCTTCTATCCCTTCATAACTCTTTCATGTTCTTATACTTTAAGCCTTTCCCTCTTATTCTTCTCCAATACTTGGATAATGTCGAAAAAAACAAAAAAAAAATACACAGTAATGACAGTGAGGAGGAACAAGCGATTGGAGCCTGCAATTATAATCCGGGGGTAGTACTCATCATAAAGTACCCAATTTGAGGAATTTGAAGTAGCAAAGGGTGCATGGTATGAGATCGTGCTCCGCGGAAGTCTTTCCACAGCCTATCAAGATTGCGTATATTTGCGAGATGATGACTTTATCCCCTCTAAATTACTCGATTGATGTTCTCTATTCCCTAATCTCACTCTCATCTCCCCTCATATTCCACTCCCAGTAAGCACGTGCTAGACAAGGCATTGAAGTAAAACTCTGTTTCTTCATTTTAATGTATCCTGCTCATTGTCATCAATAACAGAGATAAGAACAATGAAAACAGCAAAAGGAAGACATAATTAGCAGAACAGCTGGGTTAAATTCATTTATAAAGAAGCAATGGAATGGGTTAGAGGGGAGGATTAAAGTCTGAAAAAAAAACAAAAATCAAAAAAATTAAATTTAAGAAGTCACTGATGGAGCACATGTAGGGATCAACTCCTGGATTCCGGCCATAAAGTGTTTGGTCAAGCAGACCAGCTTATGTCACAAAGATGGTTTGGTGACAATTTCGTTTAGAAAAGGAGTGGATTTGCTGAACAAAGTCACACCTTATAAAAGCATGTTAGTACAAAAACCTGTTAAAAATCATTCCCCAAGCGTTAAAAATTATAATAATTTTGTTAGTCGATGGTTGTTGCCACTCTTACTCACTTTGCCACCATCAACTAGCCATGCGTCCCTATCTTTGGCCTGCTCCTTCTCACTCTCGTTACTCCCTAAACACCTAGTGAAGTTCAGTCATGTATTTTGTAACTCGCCTCTATGATAAATTTCAAATTTGGTTAAACTTGTTATATAGTTGTATGTTGACAAGATGTGATGCGCACAGAACAATTGCTGCTACTAGTTGCTTATTGAGTGTTAGAGGTATTGGGAGTGCCAATAAAGGAGCAAGACACGGGATGTGTCGAGATTTGCCGAGTGTCCACATCGCGATTTGAATTCGCGATCGCATATTGCCATAAGGGAAAGCAAGGAATAGCTACATCCTGCATCCTAAGCACTAGGTCCGCGCTTAATGTTAGGTTGTCAATAGCTTGGCGTTTGTGATTTAGGCTCGGAAAACCACCAAAAATGGCCATAAAAAAGGCCAGCTTACTCAGCCCAATTCAACTGTCGTGTTAGACGGTGTGTAACCAAACACTAGAAAGCTTAAGGAAAATAAAGACATGATAGAGCTTTATAAAAACTAGCAATAGGTTGCGTTTATTAGAATTTAGGCTCGGAATACCCGCAACAAAATGGCTCCATATTAAATTGGCCCTTTCACGCACACCAAATTTGATCTTATTGTCTAGACGCGGTAACCAACTACTTAAAAAGCTTAAGTGAATAATTTAAGACATGATGAGCGTTTAAAAACAGCAATAGGTATGCGGTTTGTTAATTTAGCTCGAAAACCCAAAGAATGGCCCAAAAATGGCCTTTAAGCCGCGCCCAAATTGAACTTGTCGTGTCTATGAGTGTGTACAAACCTACTTAGAAAGCTTAAGTGATTAATTTAACATGATGGAGTTTTTAAAAAACTAGAATAGGTCGTTTGTAGGATTTAGCTCGGGCCGAAAATCCGCAAAAAATCTAGTCCTCATGAAATATTTGTAACTCGTCATGACATGACTCATTTTTCTTATCATTTAAATAATTTTCCATAAACTATCTCATTTTTAATTTAATTATTTGGGAATGTGACCAAGATTTACTATAGAAACATATGAGTAACCCAAGGTGTTGTGGTGGGGGTTAGCGTGGATCCCAAGAAGATTTGATTGATAAACGGGGTGACGTTATCGGACAACCACAAGGGGAGGTTCTTGGGATTTGCAGACAGGGAGAGCTTCGCTAATTTGAGAAAATAAGGCGTCTGATCGTACACAGCTGATTCAGACGATTTGGTTATATTTTTCCATTCGATTCCCGACCTAACTAATTACACAATGTTCTGATCGGTAACTGGGGCGGACAAGGAGACAGTAGCGAAGAGGCCGGGAGAATTACCAAAGTCGAAAAGGATGAGCGCGACGGGTCGTCGGATGGTGGAAAAAAGAAGTGGCAACGGAAGCGTACACCGAGTGAGCAAGGTGGAGGAAAGCAGCACATGGCAACGCTTCTCATGAGGGCAGTTCGGCGTCGGACCTTGCTAGGTAAACGGAAGAAACGCTTTCCCCGATCTATCGATCTCACTAGAGGATTCTGGACGTATCTGGAGTCTGCTTCTTATATTGTAAGCGTAGTGGATTTACTTATATTAGATTTCGATATATTTGTATCTGATTTGGATCTGGTTATTGTCTATTCTACGTATTTTATTACTTCTTATACGAGAATATTTAGTTGAGAGAAAAGTAAGTGACTTTGTGTTGTTACATTCGTTGTTGCTATTCTAGCAGCTTTATGTTTATTATAAAAATTTTCTTTTAGCATATTATTTTGTTTTCGTTAATATTTTATATTATTACACGCAAAATAGGTTATATCATAAAACGAATGATAAAAGTAAAGCAAAAAAAGCACATTTAACGCGACCACAATCGGTACGCTAACTTCAATTCTCCTCATAGCCATAATTTTTTTTAAGAGGTTAAACAATTGGCATATTATGCGACCTCGATGTTGCGGTGCACTATCGCACTTTCGTTGTTGGAGGGAAAAAAGAAACTTAGAGACCACGAAAGCTACAGGTGGTATTAGAGTGCATTCTTTCTATCCAAAAATGAGGAAGTTCCTGAAAGTCTCTTAAGTCAAGGGATAAAAGGGGGGGGTTAAGGGTGAAATCGTCCGCTTACAAATTTTTAAGCTAATTTTTTTTTTTGCGACTGTAAATTATGCGACGAAAATCAAGTTCGCAACTAATAAGGTGGCTCATGCAGACGCGGCGGAAAAGTGCGGGAGGTCAGCTAAAGGGAGCGGGGATCGCGCGAGGGCGTGTTTTTCTTGGTGTAGTGCAGCTGCACCTTATATTCATAGGTGAAGGCTGGGCTCTCCCCCTGCGTGTCCTGGCTTCATTTTCATAGATAGAGAGATAGGGCGACCTGATGTGTGGGGGTGTATATCTGCCGCTTGAGAAGGGGACAACTTTCTGGGGCGCTGAGTGCACGTGCTTTGTTTAGTTTAAGCGCGGGTGGGTATAGGTATCTCTCTTCTCTTTATCCTTATCTTGCTCATCATTGCACAGTTATCAACACATGTAATCAAGCTCTTTTAAAACTCTAAACACTTTTTGTAAGCATTAGATATTTAGACTGGTGAAGTTCTTCTTAGCAATATATAGAAGTTGTGTGTAGCTTGTGTGGCTATGTTTAATTTATCACTATTATACAATATATATCATTGTTCGCAGGCGTGGGATTTACTCCCAGGTTCTCGGTGTTGGTTCCACCGAATAGATTTTGGTCTCACTTATCTTTTTTTTGTACTTCATGCTTGTTGATTCTTTGGTTGAGTGGTTATCTTTGTTCTATGTACTCATGTGGTTTTTACTTGATTTGTGGGTTGATACGAACTAGTTGGTTTTGAGCTTGTTTTACGGCGTGGGGGCAAGCGAGGCGAGACTTGCGTCAAGTCCACCCCCCTAGATTGAGTTTGGATAAGAGTGGGGCAGAACTAGCAGCCGATGGGGCTTGTAACAAATGGTTGAACTGTGTGGACAACAGTTTAGGTTCCTGGCTGCGTCGACACTACCTAATTAATGGTCCGGTGATTGCCGTGGATACGGTGGCGACAGGTGCGTGCTGATTGTGAGAAGCATGTCAGCTCTCCGGTTGCAGGTAGTGAGATGTGCTAGTGCGTAAAGACTCCTGCCGATTCCAGATCCAGATCACTATGCGCCTTGACTTACAGATTGGATACTCGCATAAATTAGGACACTGTGCTCGCGGCTAGGGTGGATATCCTCTTTTTTTAAATAATTCGGATTCCTGACGACCTGTGATTCTATTCGTGTTTCGGTGATCACGGATCCTGTTACTCGATTCTCTATTAGAAGAGAATAATGCTAGAAATATTTCGAGCTAATAAGTGCAAATTAATCTACTAGCTGCTTCTACTGAATTTATGTCTATATCCCTTTTGTTCGCTTGCTCTTGGCCAACGACTATGTTCAAACTTCAGAAGACTCAACAAGCTCAAACACTACAAAGAGAAGAAGCTCGGACGGTATAGCGAACGGAAGTTTAGGCAACGGATAAAAATCGTCCCTATAGGCGATATGAATTCAGGTACTTATCTGTCCCTTACAACTTCAGAGGGACGACGATTTAACTAAGATCCGATCCCTAAATATATCTATTTATATTGATTAGAGGCAAAAGCGTGGAAATCTAACTGCACACTGGATTTGTTAGATTTTCGTCCGGGGCTGGTAAATGAGGGACACGGATTCTGATTTTCGGCTTCTCCTTCTCTTAATGGAGGACGAAAGTGAAACAAATTACGTCACTCTTTAAATTTTGCTTGTTCAAGTATCGCGTTTCGTCTCTCGTTAACTTTCTCTACCACGGTAGTCCGCCTGTATGAGGCCGTGAGAATATATCAAGCCTGCAGAATTGAGGTCGAGGACGGAACAATCCCATGGATGATTCCGAAGTCGCGCGAAGTTAGGACGGTTTGAATATTCCGTCCTAATTTTATACGCTACTACCTCAACCATTACACAGTGTATAAGAAAAATCATAAATTTAGCTACGGATTCTAAAATCCGTCCCTAATTTAGTGACGGATTCTAATATCTGTCCTTAATTTTGGGATAGATTTTAGAATCCGTCGCTAAATTAGGGACGGATTTAGAATTACGTAGCTAATTTTACCAGTACATATTAACAAATTTTGTTGAATAAAGTATACAAGTTGGTATTTGAAGTAGGTTGTTGGGGCATTGGTTGGTGACTTTGAGGTCATGAGTTCGATTCCTCTCAAGAGGTGGACGAGTTGCTATTAATAGTGGTGATGAAGGGGTGGTTAAGAAGTGATTAAGAGTAATCACCCAAAAATTTGAATTTTTTTCTTATTAATTAGGGACGGAAATCCCAAATCCGTCCCTAAATTAGGGGCGGATTACATATTTTCGTCACTAAAGTGATTTAGCGACGAAGGTTTTATGGATGGACTGAATCCGTCGCTAAATCACCTTAGCGACGAATGTTTTCTATTTAGGGACGGATTTTGTCCGTCCCTAAAACGAGTTTTTTTCTAGTGAAATACGACAAACCGTAAAGCTCAAACCCTAAACTTTGAAGCATCYCATTCTCCATCAAACGTTCATATCTCAGTCTCCCAAGTCTCCCTATGTCTATTCGCTACCCCGCTTCCTACTCCATCGCCGCCGTTACGCCGCTTCCTGCTCTATCGCCGCCCCGCCGCTTCCTGCTCCTGGGCTTCTGGTTGCTGCTGTTTGCTGCTGCCACATCATCTACTCATCRGCGTTGTTTGTCGTCGTCGGACTCARTACTATAAGTACTAAGTACGTGATTGCTACAACATTTTAATTGTTGTTTCATTTTAATTTTCATTTTCATTTTTGTTTGAAGATAGTCTTTTCATT
>SNQN01001646.1:41373-59560 GCA_008642245.1 Bassia scoparia | reverse complement strand
GTGAAAACCAAAATAAGTGGATACATTTTACATTATAAGGGGTACATATAAGTAATAAAGGGGTACACAAGACTTTGACCTACTGTTGATGAACATGACACGCGTATCCCTTTAAACCTTCAATGTACCCTAGATTGAATTACAAGTATATACATAGATTAAATCTTGACTGTCCATTTCGAAATCCTACAGTCAAGTTTAAAAGTTTTTAGTTTTCACTTAAGGTTTGTGTTTTCACATGGACAGTCAAGATTTAATCTATATATATACATGTAATTCAAACTGGGGTACATTGAATGTTTAAAAGGTACGCGTGTACTGTTCATCAACAATAGCTGAAAGTCTCACGTACCCCTTTACTGCTTGTATGTACCCTTTAAAATGTAAAATGAAAACGTGAAAACCAAAATAAATTGGTACATTTTACATTTTAAGGGGTACATACAAACATTAAAGGGGTACACAAGACTTTCAGCTACTTTTGATGAACAGTATTCGCGTACCCCTTTAAACCTTCAATGTATCTCAGATTGAATTACAAGTATATATATAGATTAAATCGTGACTGTCCATCTCGAAATCCTACGGTCTAGATTAAAAGTTTTTAGTTTTCATTTAAGGTTTGTGTTTTCACATGATCCTATTCCTATATATATATATATTCTGTTTTTTTCTAGCATGTTATAATGGATTGTAGCTAATCATTATAATATGTTGTATCTTAAACTTATACTAATTTAAATAATAAATAAAAGGAAAATTTGTCAGCAATTACCCACTTTTTTTGTAAAGTTTGTGAACCACGACCTCTTAACGGTTTTAAGCTAACACCGTTAACTCTCTTTCTTCCAACCACCACGAATCACCCTCCCGCCACCTCTCCTCACTACTGCCACCACCCTTCTGCCACCTCCCTCCATTGCCCTAACCTACTGCCACCGCCCCTGGCACCCACCTCCATTTCCCTTCCCCCTCCCCTTCGAAGCCCCCCAACACCACGAGCCCGACCAGCAACCCCCTGGTTCGCCCCCCAACACCACGCCCTCACCGTCACCCACTGGCCAATTCGCCTCACCCACTCCATCCAATTTCAACCTTTAATTCCCCCAAAACAACCAATTTGAAACCCTAGAATTCACAACCCTCAAATCTCCAATCAAATTGAATCAATTTTGCAACCCAAGAAATGAATCCCCTATTCGAAATCTCCAATTTCGCAAACCAATTACCCAATTTTGCAATGAAATCTCCAATTCGAAATCCCCAATTTCGAAACCCCTAAATTTCGTGAATTTTCCAAGGGCATAACTACCTGAATACAACTCTAAATTAAGTAATTCTTGAGCCTATTTCATGTATTTTTTTGAGATCTACAACTTTCATGAAAAAACCATGTCCAAAAAATAGGTAGAAGGCTGAGAAAAATTCATTTTAACTTGCGCGACTGGTTGGGTGGTTTTCGTGGAGGTTGTGGCTATTAAGGGGTGATTTTAAAGGTTGTGGTGGTCGTGGGCTGCTTCCCCATGCTGCGGTGGTGCTGGTAGGGTGCTCCGATCGACGACGGTGGTCGACCGTAGGTGGCTGCGGTGAGGGAAAGTGGCGAGAGGGTGGTTCGTGGTGGTTGGAAGGAAGAGAGTTAACGGTGTTAATTTAAAACCGTTAAGAGGTCGTGGTTCACAAACTTTACAAAAAAAGTGCGTAGTTATTTTTAAAAAAATAAAATGTGGTTAGTGGTTTTCAAAGTTGAACAAAAAATGAATAGTTGCCGACAAATTTTCCTAAATATAACAAGGTAAGCTACACTCTATTATAACTTACCATTGTATATGCTATGTAGTCCACTATTTATATATGTTTGTTTAGTAGTCCCACATTGAAATTGGAAGAACTTTTTGATGCGTTTATTAATGTAAGTGTGTCACTTGATACATTTACACAATTTCCTATTTTTTTTATCAGGAAATTTCCATGTGATACTACATAACTTTTGTCAATGTCATGCGGTATCACTACTTACAGTATTATTCCATGAAATATCATTAAATTTACTCTCTAATTTCTATAGTGAACCTTCTGTGAATCAAGTGTTAATTACAAGAAAACTCGCATGATGCTTGACTGTAATTAGTACAAGACAATTTACCCATTGATTTTATGTTGTTTTTGTACTCCCTCCGATCCGTTCTTTTTAAATGTTTCATACAATTTTTCACGGTATTTAAGAATTAAATCAACATTTGTTTATGTTAATGATAGATAACTAATACGAAGTACTTTTTTTTACAACGAATTGGATAACACCTCTAAAAAACCAATTGAATAATATAAAAAATAATGTAATTTATCATTTGATTTGTTAATAATTTATACACAATGACAAAAAATAATAAATGTAATTTATACACAATAGTTGAACAATAATAAATGTATAAGTTTCTAATCTCATAGAAATTTAAGTATGAAGGTGAAATTCGAAGAGTTAGTATAAATTGTTAAGATCAACTTAAATTTTCAAAGGACATTTATTAATTTATATACAATAGTATTTTTATATATCAATGTAATCATTAAATAACTTGAGTTAGGAGGGAAATTTGGGAGAGAAAAAATAGAAGGTGGGAATTGCTTTAGTATAAGTATATAGATATTTAGATTTGAAGCATCTCTTATTTATATGTTATGGGACGAGTGACATATATTTGATTTTAAGGGCTCAATAAAGGTGAACACTGTAAAAATTGTGGTAATTTTGATAATTATTAATGGAATAATGGAATAAATTGTAACTTACAAAAAATAATTTATTGTTTAAATCTTACTATAAATGTCTATATAATCTCTATTATATAAGCCAAGGGGGGAGCAATGGTGTCCCCCCTATGAAATGTCACATATACCCTTAATGAATTAAATTACAATGTTTTAAAAAAAATTAATAATCTCTTTTTACTCTTCAATAGTCAATTTGCCATAAATGTTGAACAAGTTTAATATGATATTTCATTTGAAATGTCAATTATACTAATTAAACAATATAATATGTAAAGTGATTTTCTTTTCTTATCATAATAAACATGTAACAATGAAACATTGCATAAGCTAATTACACTAATAAAAAAGAATTTAATTGACAAAATAATTTGACAGGATTGAGACAATAAGAAGAAAAATGTAAAACTAAGAATTTCATATTAAAGGTTGGGTTACACTAATCATATTATATTCATGATAACATATTTAGTGGACCAACTTGGAAAATTTAGTATCGTAGTTGTATCGTACAATCGTCATCTACTATAAAATTTGTCTACTAAATATATTTCTAACATTATTATTTGCTAATCTTTATTATTTAAGCACAAGTTTTTTTTCAACATTATATATATTTCTTTCTTTTGACATACTTCATATATGGATAATAATGAATGAACAACTAAAAACCAAAAATTTATTGATATAAAAAAATTATAAACATTTTTTTTTTGACACATACTTACACACGCATCGCGTGCAAAAAATATTAGTTAAATAGAAGAGAAGGTTACTGAGAATGAAACCTCCAATCCCTCAACCAAGCAATCCTGTTAACTCTGAAAAAAATGTTGCTCTCGCATTCACTCCCGCGGTCCCGCCACACGCTATATCCGACATTTTTTATTTTATGTGTTTTTTTTTTGTTGAAAGCAGATGACCATTATCCCGTTACTTTGTTTTTTTGTTGCACCATTACGCTATTTAGCGTTAAATTATTATTTGCTATGGTTGTGTTGATACTTAAATACTTTATATTATAAATTGTACCATTTTTTTTAATCTTAATTTAGGATGTCAACATTACGAGATATGTGGTGCAATCACGTTACCACGATATGATAATATACTAACTGAATGTTGAATTTTTGATAAGATTCAAATGTTACTCAACTATTTTTCGAATAAACTGAATTTTTTTTATGTTATGTATGATAATTATTTTTTTAATGCTACTCAAATACATTTGTTAATTAACTAATACCGACTATAGTAGATTATCTCCCACTGCTTACAAATGCATAAAAATTGAGGTGACTAAGAAATGAAGCATAATTGGTTGATAAGGTATAGGAGGTACAGGAGAAATGATGGTTATTAGGGTTTTTATATTATATTTTATTTAATTTTATTTAATTTTATTTTATTTTATATAGATAATTCAATAGATTGTTTTGTGATAAAAATTACTGCGGAAAATCTAGATACATCTGGAGTATTTTTTTTGTAGGAGATTTTTCATACGAAGTATTATTTTTAAATTCGGTGCAATTTGCACCAGCACAATCTAGTCATTGATTAATGATAAGTTGATCTATGATAAATAATGAAAATAAATCACAAATCATAGAAAGGAGTGTATATATGTAGAACATAGTAAGTAGGGTTCGTACCTCTATTTCGTTTTGAAAAAAAGCATTGTTTTGGTTCATCAAAGTTTTTGCGGATAGGTCTTCATTGTTCTTGATGTAGTAATTTAACGAATAACAGCTGGTCAGGAGTTGCCACATCACGACGTCTCTCTTAATTACTGCCAGATGCAACGGCGTATTCCCTTCTTGGTCCTGCATATTCCTTAGGACGCGCATCTCCGGTGTATTTTTCAAAAACCAATAGCCTTCTTTATAGTTCTTTATCCTACTAACCAGATGATGTAAGATGGTCCTCCCAAAGCCATCACGTTCCTCCTCTGATTGAGGGCAATGGCTAAGTATTAGTCGAATGATGTCAAGATTATAAGATGTGTCGACTGACGCTGCTTTATGAAGAGGCGTTAAACCGTTTGCATCGTGCCAACAAGCAACATAACTCCCTTTCGTTAACAGCAAATTTATCATACTCACCATTTTAATACATGTTCGATAATCGTAATCCAAATAACGTCCTTCTGGAATATCTTTGTACTCTCCGTTTATCATCCCATGTATCATCTGCTTAACTGTATTAATGTTATCTACATTTCGACAAACAAAGAAAACAACTTAGAAAATCTTCATTTTGTTTTATGGAAAGGTTCATAATGCTCTGATACTTATAACTCCCCCATTACTAGGGTTGCACCATTAGAACTTTGATTACACTTCCATCTATTCGTAGTCTAATTGTGCAGCAAATGAATGTGAAAACTACTTTAATTTTTTTGAATGGTGATTAGCATAAGAAAGTACATATGATGCAACTAGAAGACAGTGTTGCTCCAGAAAATGAGAAAAAGGTATATAACCTCATAAAATCAACTATGGCCGGCCTCAAACTAGCATCGAAACAACGATTTGAGAAATTTGATGAATCTTATACTTCAAATTGTTTCTTTGTTAACGATTTTGTTGCTTGTGAGTACTCAAATAGTGTTGAGCTTGTTGTGTTATCATATGTACGCCTATTAGTCTATATGTGGATGATACATTTATTTTTGGAAAAAGTATAGGCATTGTGAACAAAACCAAGGTTTTTATTTATATATAACTTGTTAGAAGATTATTGATGAGTAGTCATATTGCAGAATGTATTTCATGTTCGTGAGTTTCATTTCAATTTAATATCGATTCATAGATTATGTGAAAATCTCAATGCAACAGTGCAATTCACTAGTACTGAATGTATTTTTCAAGCTCAGGGTTTGATCCAAGAACAAGTTCTTGGTAAGCTTTTTGATGGCCTGTATTGTGCAAGTCCTTGGGATAAGAGTTCAATAGGTTTTGCATCCTTGTCTTAGGTTAGTGATGAAGATTCCACTTATGAATGCAAGAATAAAGATGTTTTGGCTACAACTTAGGATGAAAGAAAGCTTTGTCATCTTAGATTAGGGCATGTGCCTTTCAATCAATTGAAGTTGATCAAGGGTGATATAGTGAGGGCTAGAAAGATGGACAGTATTTGTCAGGTGGGTCCAGCAGCTGGACAACATAGGTATTCTTTTCCTCTAAGTTCTATTAAGACTACTGGTGTACTTCAGTTGATACACGTAGATGTATGGGGGCCTTTTAATGTGGCTACTCATAACAAGTGTAATATGTTTGTGACCATAGTGGATGATTTTTAAAGGCACACATGGGTGCATTTTATCAAATTCAAATCTAATGCAGTCAATATTTTTGAAGAATTTCATTGAATATGTTATTACTCAATTTGGTGTTGTGGTGAAATCAGTAATATGTGACAACGCCAAGGAGTTGACTGAAGGAGAGATGTTGCACTACTACAAAAATGGGGTAAAATTACCATTTTTAAGAGACCGGTGAAGTCAATTTACCGGTTTCTTAACTTAAGAAATCGGATATTTTTGTTAACCGGTCTCTTAAATCAATGGAAGAGACCGATCATAAAAATAGATCTCTTAAATCAATGTAAGAGATCGAACTTATAAAGACCGTTCTCTTAGCTTAATTAATTATATTTTTTATATTACTTTGGCTAGCTCATTTGACAGTGGCAACTTGCTACACGTATACCAAGACAACTTGTTAGCCCATTTGACTGTTCCACTCTGTAAGTCTCTACATCTCTCCCTCACTTTTTCTGATTTTTTTCTTATGTTTACTTCTCTCTCCTCCCTTCTATCTTCCTTCTTCTTCATTTTACTTTTTTTTTAATCTCGGTCCACTCACTTCAACAATATCTTTCCTTCTTTCTTCCATCTATCTTAGCTTCATTTTTTTTTCTTCATCTTCTTTTAGAATCAATATCCTGAGTTTTTTTTTTCCTGAGTTCGTTTGATTTTCTGTTCGTTTTTAAAATCATTTTTTTTCTGTTCGTTTGATTTTCCTGAGTTTTTAAAATTATTTTTCTGATTTTTTTCCTTCTTTTAAATCTATTTTTTTCTGAATTTTTATTTGAGTTACTAAGGGTTTTAAAAATCATTTTGATTTTTTGATTTTTTTTCCCTTTCAGATGCATTTGAGTATTTGAAACATATGACTAGAATTGTGAAATGGGATTGGACCCAGAGAAGTTAGATTTTTTTCACGCTCCTCACAGTCTCACACAACCTCCCTTCTCAGATGCCATTTCACACAATTTTTACTCCTCGTTTGATGTTCGAACTGCAGAGGAATTTTCACTAGTAAGTTTCTATTTTATGCATATTTTCTTTTCGAATTTTCTTTTGTGTTTTTAGATCTAGGATTTTCGATTTTTTGATTTTTGAGTTTTATTTTTATGTTTTTCGAATATTTTTTTTGGTTTTCCGATAATCGATTTTGAGTGTTTAGATCTGGGCTCTTCGATTTTTGAGGTTTGATTTTAGGTTTTTCTTTCTGTGTTTGGTCTTTTCGATTGTTTTTATGGATTTTTATTTCAATTTTTCAATTGTTTTTATGGATTTTATTTCATTTTTTCGATTTTAAGTTTCTTGTTTTCTATTTAATAAATGTTTTTCAGGGTTTTCTAAAATTTTTGAGATTTAAGAACTTGGCATTTCGATTTTTAAGTTTTATTTTCAGGTTTTACGCTTTGTTTTTTTTTTATGTTTTAGACTTGTTTTTGTGTTTTGAAGAGATATGCGTATTGCTTTGAAGGTGGAGGTGGATAATCTGGTATTTAATAAAATTCATCTTCCTTTGAAAAAAATGCAATAATTTGAGTTTTATTTTTATGTTTTAGACTTGTTTTTGTGTTCTCATTCTGTTGTTTTTCATTTGTGCGCTTGAGAGGCGGTGCAGGTCATGGCGAGGGGCAGTCGTTGGCAACGCGGTGGGCATTCGGTGGTGGCGCAGCGGGCTGCTGTTTAGAGGAGACGTTATAATATATTTTCTATGTATTTCTAACAATTTTAAGTAATATATATGTATTATGTAACTATATACTTTGTATGTATTGCTTTGTTAGAAATGTGAGGAGAATTGTAGATTATTATTTTGTATTTATTATCCTCTGTGAAATACAATAGGTGGGACCTCCCATCTACTGTACTTTTCTTTTAATTAATAAAATAATCAAAGAGACCGATTGTGCATCAAATCCGGTCTCTTTGATGTAATAAAATCATCAAAATTAACCATATAAGAGACCGGTTAGTGAGTCAGATCCGATCTCTTATCCCTCTAACTAAAGAGACCGATTTTTTTAAGCACCGGTTTCTTTGCTCAATATATAAGAGATCGCAAAAATAAACCGATTTCTTACCCTAAGAGCCCTATCACCTAGAGATCGGTTGTTTTGTGGTCTCTTTGGCCTTTTACAACCGGTCTCTTAGGCTTTTTTTTAGTAGTGTTGAAATATTATTTGAGCAAAGGGATTACCTTGTAGAAGAGTTGTAGTTCTACTCCACAACAAAATGGTGTTGTGGATAGGAAGCATAAGCACCTAATGGAAATTCCAAGAGGTTTATTCATTCAATCCAAAGTTCCTTTCTCCTATTGGAATGAGTGTGTTTTGGCTGATGTGCATCTCATAAACAGGATTCCATTAAAACCTATTAAAAAATTTCTCCCTATAAAAACTTTATGGGAAATTGCATGATCTTGATCACCTAAGAGTATTTGGCAATTTGTGTTTTGTTTTCACCCTTAAAACACACAAAACTAAACTAGATCCAAGAGTAATGTCTTGTGTTTTCTTTGAATATACTCCCAATCACAAGGCATACAAAGTCCATGATTTAAACACCAGAAAAATTGTCATAACAAGGGATTTAGTCTTTCATGAAAGACATTTTTCGTTTCACTTATCTTCTTCATTATTAAACCCTTCTCAGTCTACTTTTCCTATTTTTTTTTACCAAAAACCATCCCTATCCATCCTTCTTTATTTGACCTTCCTGATGTGTTTTCATATCAAGATCAACCTCAGATACATATTACATTTGACATCTCCTTAAATACCCTTTCTTCTTAACCTCCCTCTTTTGTTTCCAACAATACAAATTCCTCCTCTTTCCAGGATTCTAGCACCAATGAAAATGACAGTCCACCAGATACTCTTCTTGTCAATCAGCCAAGAAGATCAACCAGAGCAGTCAGAATTCCTAGTCATTTGGAAGATTTTCAATATAAACTTTCTAAAACTAAAATGTCTTGTCTCAACCTTTCAAGCACCAACCATTGGCGTAATCTGGTTCATTTCAAACCAGAATACACAGCCATATTAACTTCTTCAGTTATACCACCTAAACCTCATTCGAATTCTTATCAAGAAGCTTCTACACACTCAGGTTGGGTTCAAACAATGGAGAAGGAGTTGAAAGCCCTGCAGGACAATAATACTTGGGATGTTGTTCAATTGCCTCATGTTAGAGAAATTAGTTGATAATGGGAGTTAATGAAGTAAGAAATAACAAGAAAAATAGTAAAGAGACAAAGAATTGGGATGTGGGAGAATCCTTCAAGCAAATTACTTGAAGACAATAAAACCCACCCAAACAAGGAGCTTTGTTGTATTGATTTTAATTAGTGTTTACAAGAGATTACAACTCTCTCACTAATCAACACTCAAAGCACAAGAATTATATAAGGAAGAATCACTTCACAAACCCTAGCTTTGATATCTCTCAATATGTGTTTATGTTTGTGGATGAATAACAAAGTGGATCTAAAGAGGGTATTTATACCCCCGACAAAACAGAGCAAAACTGCACAGAAAGCGTGCCTCACGTGTCCATATGCGTGCCCCATGCAAACAAGACATAGATTAATGTGTGACTCATGCATAAAATGTGTGACCCACGCATTGAGGCTAGAGAGTCCAACTTGAAACGGTCATAACTTATTCATTACAACACTAAATCAAGCGTATTACCTACCATTGGAAAGCTCTCTGAACAAAATTTCACCTACAACTTGAATCACCTCAAAACTCTAAGCGGTTTAAGAGATATGCCCAGTTGAAATTGACCCTATCAATACTTCCTTTGAAAACACAATCAAGTTATTCTAATCCACTTCCTCGATTGTTTATCGAGTCATAATTAAACAATTCTCCAACTTGACGAGATAATCATTCTCACCAAGTAACCATCCAAACACAATGAATGTAACCACCTCAAAAGAGGTGTAACCACCCATACAAGGGTGTCAAACTACATGACCATCAATAACAACCAACCAAGTTTGAGCAATGCTCAAACTTTGCAACCATCAAAGGCTTTGTGAGCATGTCCGTCGGATTCTCCGAAGTATGCACCTTATCCAAGGACACTTTTCCACTAGAAACCGTATCTCTAATATACTGATACTTCACATCAATGTGTTTTGTCCTCCTATGAAAAGAATTTTGATTTCTTGCTAAGTGAATAGCACTTTGGCTATCACTATACACCATAGGAACACACCTACCAGACTTTAATTCACCAACAAAACCACCAAGCCATTGGGCTTCCTTGAAGCCCTCCATCATAGCCATGTATTCGGCCTCCGTTGTATATAACGTTGTCACTTCTTGCAATGCTGACCTCCAACTAATAGCCGAACCCTCGAGACAAAACACATACCCCGTTATAGACTTCCGACCATCAAGGTCACCACCATAATCAGAATCTACATAAACCTTCAACTCATCCTCATTCCGACCATACTCTATACTAGTGATTGTCGTACCCCGCAAATACCTAAGGATCCACTTGACTGCTTGCCAATTCAATGAGCCTTACCCGGATTTGCCATGTACCTACTCGCCACGCTTACGACTTGAGCAATTTCCGGTCGAGTACAAACCATTGCATACATAATGCTCCCAACCGCATTGGCATAAGGAACGGATGATATGAATTCCTTGTCTTCCTTAGACTTTGGAGAATCCAAGGATGACAATTTGAAATGAGATGCAAATGGTACAGAAACGGGCTCGGCATCCAACATATGAAACCGCTCAAAGACCTTTTCAATGTACTTTGTTTAGGACAAGTACAAACATCGTCTTTTGTGATCCCTTTTGATCTCCATGCCGAGAATCTTCTTAGCCGGCCCCAAATCTTTCATTTCAAATTCCCCCTTTCAACATCTCTTTCACCTTCTTAACCTCAAACATGTCTTTTTCTACAACAAGTATATCATCAACATATAGCAAAAGATAAACCAAAGAGCCATCACTCACCTTCTTCAAGTACACACAACTATCATAGTCACTTCTAGAGAACCCATGCCCCAACATACATTGGTCAAACCGTTTGTACCATTGTCGAAGTGATTGCTTCAAACCATACAAGGACCTTTTCAACAAGCATACATGCTCTTCCTTGCCCTCAACAACAAAACCATTTGGTTGTCGCATGTAAATTTCCTCCTCAAGCTCTCCATGCAAGAAAGCGGTTTTCACATCCAGTTGTTCCAACTCCAATTCATGCATAGAAACAAGAGCTAACAAAGTTCTAATAAAAGTATTTCTTACCACCGGTGAGAATATTTCATTGTAATCAATTCTCGGAACTTGACTAAATCCCCTTGCAACAAGTCTTGCTTTGCACCTTGCTTCTTCAATTCCCTGAATGCCCTCTTTGTACTTATTGATCCACTTGCAATCAACTAACTTCTTGCCCCGTGGTCTCTCAACAAGCTCCCATGTTTGATTTTTATGGAGAGACACAATTTCTTCCTCCATAGCTACTAGCCATTTTCTGAAGTCAACACTCTTCATAGCCTCGGTATAAGAAGATGGCTCTTAATCAACCAAGTCATTAGCAACATTCAATGCATAGGCCGCCATCTCCTCAAAACCAAGTCGAGTTAGAGGATTTATAGTCCTCCTAGTCCTCCTTTGAGCAAGACTTAGAGATGGTTCCTTCCTAGTAGTGGCCTTCTCAGGGGAGGAAGTGGAAAGAACATCTTCACCTTCTTGTGATGTCTCAACACCACCATCATTTCCATCAATATCAACTTCTTCAACCTCCTCAAGACTCCTATGATAACACCATTTTATACTCATATTTCTATGTTAAATTTGTGTGTTTTCATCTTTCTTATCCCATAGTTTCAACCTTTTAGAGCTATTATACTTTATATTTTGCTATTGCTCTTCTTGGGTGTGTTTTGCTTTGTTTTTGTAGGTTTTAGGTGTTTTTGCTAGGATTATTGAAGATGCATGTAGAGCTAATCGAATGTTGATCAAAGAATGGGTGATTCAAGACACTTATATTGGCGAAAAAGCTCCAAAAGAATTGCTCATGAAGCTCCCCTGCAACCTGGTTGTGGACCCTCTAGTTTGCCACAACTAGGTTGCGGTGACTAGATTTTGATGTGTTTTGAAGTATATGGCAGCCCACTCCGCAACCTGGTTGCGGTCTAGTATCACATGCCACACCCTGTTTGCGGCCCCTTCTTTGATGTAGAAAACTCTTCATATTCCTAGCATCTAAATAGGTTTTTACATAGAGGTTTTATTCTATTCTTTTACATACTTTTCAAAAATAGTTTTGTTCATAGAAGAAGCTTTCTCTCTCCTTGTTTTGAGCACACAACTCCAAATTTTGGTACTTTCAACATTGATTTGGCAATTTCATCAATTCAAGTATTATTTTCTTATCTCTATTCTCTTTTTATTGTTGTTAATCATGCTTTCTTTCAATATTAGTTTTGTTTATTCAACAATGATGTGTGAGTAGTTTTCTTAATCTAGGGTTAGGCTAAACCCTAGCCATGATTGATTTTTAAACGAATTAGTAAAATCCCCAATTTAATTGTTGATTGTTCATGCTTAATTGATTGTTCTTATGCCAATAATAGATTAGGGATAATTGGTATTGTTATGAATTCATTRTTTTTATCACAATGGGAATTGGGTAATGATAAATTTGATTTTTTCAATTAAGAACATGAAGTTCTCCACGGGAGTGGGTAGAATGAATTGTTGGAAAATTAGGATTTTGCAATGAATGTCTCTAATTTGTATGATTCCACGGGAGTAGGCTTGATTGCAAATTAGAGAAGCCATAAATACTCGGGAGAGGTTTGTGGTATTTTATATGGTTACCTTTTCTCTTGAACAATTAATCGATTAAATTGGGGTATGAATTGCTTTGTGTCAATTATGCTAGTGGTGATGCTTAACTCTAGGTGTTTTTAATCGTTGAATTTTAATCGCATTATTATTTCCTTTTGTGTTGATTAGTTTTAGCATAGTTAATCAATCTCAACTCTAAATTGCTACTTGCTTAGTATAAATTAGAAACAAAATCAACCACTTAGAACCAATCAGTCTCTTGGGATTCGACCCTTACTTGCCCGACTATATAGTTTGGAGGAAAAGTTAGGTTATTTTTGTTAGGTGCGCGACACGCCTATCATCCCACCATTCTCCACCTCTTTCTCGGCGAGCTCAAAAGATGAGGTTTCCTCTTTTCGGAGAAACACATACTCATTGAAGGTGAAATCTCGACTATTGATGATCTTTGATGTGTTAGGATCCCAAAGTCTATAACCCTTGACCCCATGTGTGTATCCCAAGAAGATACACTTCTTTGCTCTCGATTTCAACTTTCCATCGTTTACATAAGCATAGGCGGGACACCTGAAGACTCTCAATTCGGAATAATCTGCCGGCGAACCCGACTACCTCTCCTCCGGCGTTTGCAACACAAGAGACGTATGTGGTGATCGGTTTGCCACATGAGCCACCATGTTCACCGCTTCGGCCCAAAACATTTAACCTGCATGGAACAACATACACCGACCCTTTTCAAGCAAAGTCCTATTCATCCTCTCCACCACTCCATTTTGTTGTGGTCTACTAACACAAGTGCGATGACGAACAATCCCAAGCTTCTTGCAAAACTTGGAAACTCTTTCTCAATGAATTCAAGACCATTGTCCATTCGTAACCTCTTTACTTGCCTTCCAGTTTGCTTATCAATCATGAGCTTCCAGTCTTTGAACTCCTCAAAGACTTGATCCTTACTCTAAAAGAAGAAAACCCACACCTTCCTTGAATAATCATCAATTATGGTGAGCAAGTAACGGTGACCCCCCAAGGATGGCTTCCTAGATGGACCCCACAAATCCGAATGAATGTAATCAAGTGTGTTCTTTGTTCTATGTGTGGCCGCTTTGAAGCTAACCCTTCTTTGTTTCCCAAGCATACAATACTCACAAAATTCCATAGAACCCGTAGCTTGATTACCCAATAGACCCTTTTGGACGATTCCGACAAACCTCTTTCACTAATGTGCCCAAGCCTTATATGCCACAATTTCGTGTTCTTGGACTCGCTCATTGACGAAGACATCGCCGATGCCGAACCCTCAACCGTCGACCCAATTAACTCATAAAGTGAACCACTCTTCTTGCCTTTCATTATCACTTGAGTACCCAAAACAACCTTAAGTTCACCCTTTTTAAGAGTGCACCGGCAATCATTGCTATCCAAAGTACCCAAAGAAATCAAGTTCTTACTCATATCGGGAACATGATGAATTTGACAAGGTGCGAACCATTCCATCAAACGTCTCGATCCTAGCCGTCCCAATACCTTCAACTTTGCAACCCGCATTGCTATCAAAAGTACCCAAAGAAATCAAGTTCTTACTCATATCAGGAACATGACGAACATTTGACAAGGTGCGAACCATTCCATCAAACGTCTCAATCCTAGCCATCCCAATACCTTCAACTTTGCAACCCGCATTGTTGGCTATTAGCCCCACTCCACCTTGAACCTCGTCATAAGTAGAGAAGCAATGTTTATTGGGCGTGATATGATAAGAACAACCCGAGATAAGAATCCACTTATTATTGGACTTAGCACCCGATTCAACCACAAGAAGAATAGAATCATCACTATCACTATAAGCAACCGCCACCGAATTTTCTTGGGAGGCTTTAGTAGCAACACCTTTACCCTTGTTCTTTTACCCTTCTTTGGGCAAAATTTCCGAATGTGGCCCTTCTTTCAACAAGCATGAAAAACAACATTCTTAAATCTAGATTTTGAACTCGATCTAGACTTAGATGTACTTCTACCATCGGATTTTATCCTCTCCTTTGGT
This sequence comes from Bassia scoparia, assembly GCA_008642245.1. Taxonomy (NCBI): domain Eukaryota; kingdom Viridiplantae; phylum Streptophyta; class Magnoliopsida; order Caryophyllales; family Amaranthaceae; genus Bassia; species Bassia scoparia. The sequence continues at coordinate 44,619 of SNQN01001646.1, read as the reverse complement.
CTACCCCTTACATAAAGACCTTGACAACTATGTTCAAGGTCATTGTTCCTAGTTAATTGATTCTCAATTAACTCCCTTTGCAACAAAGCACTCCTAACATCCTCAAGTGACAACTCATCTCTACCATACAATACCATCTCCCTAAAGTGTTTGTAATCCTGAGGTAATGAACACAAAAAGTATAGCAAAATCCTCATCATCTAGCTTAACATTTATATTATGCAAGTCCATAACAATAGAATCAAACTCATCAAGATGAGATTTCAAGGATTTATCTTCTTCAAGTTTGAGGTCGTGTAGTTTGCTTTTCAACAAAAGTCGATAGGTGACCGATTTTGTCATGTAAAGCGATTTAAGCTTCAACCACAATCCCACCGCCATTGTCTACTTCGCAATCTCCCTCAACACTTCATTTTAGAGGCTCAATTGAATCAAGGTGAGAGCCTTCCTGTCCATCTTGAGAAAATCCTCATTTAAAATTGATGAGGGTTTCTTTGAAATTCCAACCATTGCCTCATCCAAGCCATTTTGCACCAAAATAKTATTCATCTTCAACTTCCATAATCCAAAGTTGATAGACCTATCAAACTTCTCAATTTCAAACTTTGAACCACCCATGGCGCAATCCTTCAACAAAACCCCCAAATTTCAATCAACCAAACAAACCCTAATTTCCAAGGATGTCAACCTAGCTCTTTATACCAATTTGTTAGAGCAATTGTTTGATAATGGGGGTTAATGAAGTAAGAAATAGCAAGAAAAATAGTAAAGAGACAAAGAATTGGGAGGTGGGAAAATCTATCAAGCAAATCACATGAAGACTATAAAACCCACCCAAATAAGAAGCTTTGTTGTATTGATTTCAATTAGTGTTTACAATAGATTACAACTCTCTCACTAATCAAAACTCAAAGAAAAAGAATTATACAAGGAAGAATCACTTCTCAAACCCTAGCTTTGATGTGTCTCAATATGTGTTTAAGTTTGTGGATGAATAACAAAGTGGATCTAAAGAGGGTATTTATGCCCCTGACAAAACAGAGTAAAACCGCCCAGAAAGCGTGCCTCACGCGTCCATATGCGTGCCTCATGCAAACAAGACAGAGAGTAATGCGTGACTCACGCATAAAATGCGTGACCCACGCATTCATGCGAGACAGCCCAATTTGAAACGGTCATAACTTATTTGTTACTGCACCAAATCAAGTTTATGACCTACCATTGGAAAGCTCTTTGAACAAGCTTTCACTTCCAACTTGAATCACCTCAAAATGCCAAGTGGTTTGAGAGATATACCCAGTTGAAGTTGACCCTATGAATACTTCCTTTGAAAACACAATCAAGTTATTCTAATCCACTTCCTCCATTGTTTATCGAGTAATAATCCAACACCTCCAGGTATAAAGGCTATTTCCTTTAAATGGGTTATTACAAAAGCAAATTGAATGCTGATGGATCCTTAGAAAGGCTAAAGTCCATGTTAGTGGTTGTTGGATATACTTGAGGCATGGTGTTGATTACTTTGAAACTTTCTCACCTTTTGTCAAAATGGCAACAGTTAGAAGTCTTATTGCTATTGCTACATCTGAGGGATAGGATTTGTACCAACTAGATGTTAATAATGCCTTTTTACATGGGGACTTACATGAAGAGGTGTATATGAAACTTCCCCCATGCATTTCCAATCCTAATAATCTGGTTTGCAGACTTAAGAAGTCAATATATGGGCTGAAACAATCGAGTAGACAGTGGTTTTCCAAGCTTGTTCAAGAATTACAACATTAAGGGTTCAAACAATCAAAGAATGATTATTCTTTATTTGTTTATTAAGAAGGAAGGGAATGAGATAACCATGGAAGGTGTGTATGTGGATGACATTGTGTTAACAGGTACAAATAGCAAGGTCGTTAATCAATTTAAGGCTCACTTGGATTCAGTCTTTGGTATCAAGGATCTTGAATTGGAAGGCTACATTTTTTTGAGGATTTGAGGTTTCATACACGCCAGATGGGATTATGCTTTCTCAACATAATTTCATCAAGGAATTGATAGCAGAAGCTGGCATAACCAAACTCAAGCCAGTTGTGACTCCACTTCCACTTAATCTCAAGCTTTCCGCAAATGATGGTAATGCTCCTTATGATCCTGAGCATTACAGATGTCTGGTTAGGAAATTGAATTTCCTCACCAATAACAGACCAAATCTGTTATACTCAGTTCGAACACTGAGTCAATTCACGTATGATCCTAAACAACCTCATTATAATGCACTCTTCCATGTTTTGCAATATATTGCTCATACTAGTTCACAGGGCATTCTTCTTAGGCAGCAGATAACTTGAAGCTTCGCATTCAGTGATTCAGTTTGGGGGGTCATGTCCTGATCAAAGGATATCTAGTCATGTTGAGAAAATCTCATATTAGCTGGAAGAGCAAGAAGCAGTATATAGTATCAAAATCCTCTGTTAAGGCTGAATACAGAGCCATGGAAAGTGCAGCTTCAGAGGTTACATGGCTGGTTAGATTGTTAGAATAATTAAAGAAATGGGTATCACTGATCTAAAATCCGTTACTCTACATTGTGATAATCAGTCATCTTTTCATATAGCCAGGAATCTCATGTTTCATGAAAGAACTAAGCACATAGAGTTAGACTGTCACTTTACAAGCGATAAAGTGATGGAAGGATAACTTTAGCTGAGCTATCTTCCAACTGTAGATCAATTAGCAGATGTCATTACAAAGACTTTAACTCTAGCTTAGTACAACAAACTGGTGAGCAAGTTTGGAATGGCTACACCAGTTCCCAACTTGAGGAGGGTTGTTGGAGACCCTCATGTTCCAAGAATAGAGGATCACTTTTCCTGTACAGTTACAAGCTAGAGCCTACAAGTATCAGCTATTCTAATTAGCTAGCTGTTAGTTAGGCTCGTGATTGCCTATTTAAAGGCTTCATTGTATTTTGTTAGACTTTACTTTTCATTCTCTAATGATAACAATGATGATTTCTCTCACACAAATTCTCTCTCTCACTTAATCTCTCAATTCTCCCCTAATCACTGCATTCTCTCTCTTAATATTTGAATTCTAGTAGTAACAATGTAATCCAGTTTAGAGCAGTGATCTCCATCACACCAGTATATTTGCAGATAAGTTTTTGTTTTTTTAGGTTATATTTAACTAGTCACATCTATAACTATATACTAGAGCTCTTCCGAAAAAAGCAGATGTGTCAGCACCACATTT